>SZWC01009563.1:84616-100441 GCA_023375785.1 Penium margaritaceum
AGAGAGAGAGAGAGAGAGAGAGAGAGAGAGAGATAGAGAGAGATAGAGAGAGGGAGAAAGATAGAGAGAGAGAGGGAGAGAGAGAGAGAGGGAGAGAGAGATAGGGAGAGAGAGGGAGGGAGAGAGAGAGAGAGAGAGAGAGAGAGAGATGTGTTTTTATTGTGCACTGTTCAAGTGCACCAGGTTTTTAGTGCATGGTGTTGTGCATGGTGTCCGAGGGAACTAGAAGAGCGCACTAAAAACGGAGTGTGTGATCTGCCCACCATTGGACATATATGTATGGAGTGCCCCTCTAGGCTAGCCCTCCCTAATCTGCCTACACCGCTCCTCTGTGTATCCCTTATCTCGGCCTGTTCCTCCGTCATCTGCACCTTCAAATGACGGCGAGCGCCAGCTATAGCATTCCCTTCTCAAATACTTTCACCTTCGCTATCAGGGAGGTAATAGTGGGATTTTGTTAGCCAGAGGTATTGCGCTCCAGTTTGACAGTGTTCTTCATGGGGATCCCCCTCGTAGTGTCCTTAGGTCACCGTCCGCGTTTGTCCCATGGGTCGAGCATTGGCAGTCTGTCTTTCTTCCTCACTGTCTTGGTGTGTGTTCTTCATCTCCTCCCTCTGTTGGCACGTTTTCCACCTGTGGCATCCTCCCTCGTACTTGTATCTCCAATGGTTTCTGGGTCCTTGACTCAGGAGCCACCCACTACATGACGTCGGTCCGTTATGCCTTCGTCTCATTGGGTTCCGCCGGAACCGTTCAGTTTGTGCGGACTGGATCCGGCCAGTTGCTCCCCATCTAGGGTGTCGGTGTTGTCTGCTCTGTTATCCCCATCCCTGTGTTGTTTCTTCTTGATGTTCTGTATGTTCCATCCTTGTAGCTCAGCTTGCTGTCGGTGCCTTCCCTCGATGATCAGTGCATGGATTTCTCAGCCAGTCAGGGTGTTAGCACAGTCATTCTTCTTCCTTCCAGTCACGTCGTCTTGCGAGGTGTCAAATGTTACAAGATTTACCTTGTTCCTCTCATTCCTCATCTGCCGCCTTTGTTGGGCCCTCCCTTGTTCATGCCGCGCCCTCCCTCTCCCCTAACGATGTTCAACTCTTGCATTGACGTCTTGGCCATGTGTTCACCGATGCAATTGCTAGCATGCTCAAGCTTCAATCCGTTGTTGATCTCTCTCTATCCACCTTTCCTTCACCCTGTCCCTTTGATTGTCTTGACTATGCCCAAGGAAAAATGCTTCGTTCTCCTTTTTCTCTTCAGACTCCCAGTCCTCCCATCCCCTTGAACTTGTTCATGCTGATGTCATGGGTCCTCTTTCTCACGAGTTCCTTGGGGGTATCGGTCGGTCCGTTCTTTACTGATGACTTCTCCCGCTTTCACTGGATGTTTGCTCTTTGCTAGAAGAGCAATGTCTATGCAGTCATTAAGTCATGGCTAGTGCAAGTTGAATGCTCGTGTCAACGCTCGTTGCGTGTATTTCTTAGTGTCCGAGACGGCGAGTTCCTTGGACCCACCGCCCGGCTCCTTGAGTCCCACGGGTGTGTCTACACACTTTAGCTCCCTACACACCCCAAAAAATGGAGTGTCTGAGCGGTGGAATCGGACGCTTGCCAATGGTGTTTGCACCCTCTTGTCCAAGTGTGGGCTCTCTCCTTTGTTCGCCTTTGAGGCCATAAGCTACATACGCTGTTATGCCCCTAGTGCCAACCTCCGCCTTGCTCGGGTCAAGGGCTACGTTGCGTCTATCTGGCTGCCCAAGGATCTCCACGATGAGAAACTCTCCCCGCGTGGTTGCATCTGCCCCTTCTTGGGTGTCTCTCCCCATTGCAAAGCTTGGCGCTTCTAGGACTCTGAGCACAAGCGTGTCATTGAGTCTCGTGCTGCCTTGCTTTTTGAGTCCTTCTTTTTCCGAGACCTCAGCCGTCCCTCAGCCACTAACTTCCTTCTGTCGCTCTATCGGTTGCAAGGGGATGTCGACCCCCCTGTCCGTATAGTCTCTCCGATCCCTGCTTTTGTGTCTTCCTAACAGCCTTCACTCGCCGAGCGCCCTCCGGTGCCCGGCACCGTGTCCACATCATCCTCAAGGTCCTTTCCATTTGTGCCGTCAGGCTTGTCTGGAGCTCCAGCATCTCCTGTTGTGTCCTACCCTGTCCTGTCGGTGTCCGTGTCCCCTGCGCTCTCATTTGTGACCCCATCCAGTTCACCCACTCCTGTTGTGCCTAGTCAGTCTGCCCCCGACCCACCACCGTCCAGCAACCCTCCCTGTCCAGGACCTATTTCACAGTTTGTCCCTGGCAGGAGTCTTTGTGCACTTCCCATACGCTCCTCCAACATCTCTGCACCCACCGCCCGTCCTTCTCAATCCCAACTTGCGCAGTCACTAGCATTGCAGACGGGCATGGATGCCTTGAGCTTGGCGACAGGGGTTTTCCACCTGAGCTTTGCCCTTGGATATACACTGCTCTGGACAAAACATGCGACCGCACTTGACGCCACCATCCTTGCCAGCATCGCTGAGTGCCAAGCAAACATTGTTTCCACACCCTAGTCGCTTGAACTGACCACAGTTTGACATGCATGTGCAGCACCCGACTCACAACAGTGGGAGGCTGCCATATGGGGCAAGCTGAGAGCTCTAGACGGTCATGTTGCATATGAGCTGGTCGATCTACCGCTCGGCTATTAGGCCATCAACGCCCGTTGGGTCTTTTGTCGGAAATAAAAACCCAACGATGTACTTGACAAGTACAATGCACATCTCATGGCCAAGGGGTTCTTCCAAGTCCCTGGGATTGACTTCGACGAGACATTCACTCCCGTCGGATGATGTACTACAGCTTGCGCCCTTATGAGTCTCGTAGCACACCATGATTGGGAGCTTGAGAAAATGGACGTGAACAACGCCTTCGTGTATGGACGATTGGATGAGGAGATCTACATGGTGCAACCCCTAGAGTTCTCGGTTGGCACCGACAGAGTCTAGAGACTGCGGGAGGCCCTCTATGCTCTGAAGGAGTCACCACAGTGTTGGAGCTAGGAGATCACCTCCACCCTTGAAAAGGGGGGATACCAACGTAGCACAGTGGACACTTCCCTCTTTGTCACACAATGGTGTGCACCGTTTACCGCCATCCTCGTCTACGTTGATGACTTGCCGGTGGCTTTCCCGAGTCGAGAGGCAGTGTCATCTGTGAGGACTTTGCAAAAGTCTGAGTATGAGAAGAAAAAATTGGATCCAGTACATGTCTTTCTCAGCATGGGGCTTCCGCGTGATCGTTCTCGTCATGTCCTTCACCTTCCCAAGCGGCATACGTCAGGAGCCTGGGAGAGCGCTGTGCCTCCCTGCTTGAGGCCATGCCCACTATATCAACACCGATGATGCCTGCGGAGCATCAACACCAATTACGCCTCCTGTAAACTCTAGATGTATCAAAGCTGGGAGAGCCGATGGAAGTCATTGCCTACCTGCAAGTCACAGGTGAGAATATGCGTGGAAGCTTCCTAGTGACACAGCCGCTAACTAGGCGTCTTTGCCTGGTCAGACGCTGACGACAGTCACAAGTCGTACACACAACAACGGCAAGGGTCAAGCTAGGAGATAAAAGGGCAAAGTGTCAGAATTCTTCAATAGTATTTGCAGAGAGAGATGAAAAATGGCAGGTCCACAGCATAAATACCTGCCGCAGCGCACGGCAGGTGTCGTACACGGCAATAAAATGTCTGTCCTAAAACCGGCCAAAAACCACTATTTTGGCCGTATCTCGGCGTAGACATGTCCAAACGCTACGTTGTCTCAACCTAGACATGCCGAATCATGAGCCAGATGCTACGACTGGTAAATTGCATGTATCCGACATCAAATGGTGGACACACAATGCAAAAACATGCAAATCAGGTCCACGGCCAGTCCACCGATAAACTCCTACGTGCTGCACAAAAAGTGCAAGAGGTCCCAGGCAGCATCCACAGCTCTGAGACGGTCGTCCGTCAGCTCCAAGCTTGTAGTCCACCACCAGACAACGCACTGGTACCACATGGGTCCACATCAGGGACCGTCACGGGCATGGACACGGCCGAGTGGTCACAGTAAAATGTACACGTCGCCGGGGATGTCACAAATCACAACACTCCCCCATGACCCAATGGTACGCATGTCCATACACATACACAACTCAAACAAGTACAACAACGAGTTCAGAAACGGTCGTGACACATGCACAGACACACCCCACACTGAACCACTCTCAGGCAAGGAGCAAAGCCCAAGGGAATGAATGGCCACCAGAAACTTCCTACGTGCTAGTGCCTTTGTCAGGAAGTGTGCACGCTGCATGTCAGTGCCAACCCATATGACGGAGATCACGTGTCGCTCCACCACATCACGCACAAAGTGATGCTCAACCACAATGTGCTTCATGCAAGTGTGAAAGACACCAGATTTCTCCACAATGGCAAGGGCACTCTGGTTGTCGCAATGAAGCACAATGAAGGGTACTGACTGATCCAGCTCAAGGAATATGCCCTGCAAGCACACTGCCTCAGCAACCCCTGCACCCAGAGCAACATACTCTGGCTCTGACGAGCTACGTGCAATGCAGTCCTGCTTCCCACTGTACCAGGACACAGTGGTACCACCGAGCAAGAACACGTAACCGATGTGAATGTGTCCATCTAGAATCAAGGTCCAGTCTTTGCCGGTGTGGCCGTCAAGAACCACCGAACACTACCGACGAAAGCAGAGTCCAAGGTACGGTGTGGAGACCACGTACCGCACCACCCGCACAGCCGTATGAAGGGCTCTAGCGCGTGGAGCCTGCCAAAACTGTACAAGGAGGTCGACAACGAAGGCGATGTCGCGGTGGTAGTGGCAATGTACACCATAGATCCGATGGGACGGAGGTACAAGGTTACATCCACTGTCTCCCCTAGCTGTGTGGGATTTTCAACCTTTAGCGCATCCCGCCCATCAGGTGTGAGAGGTGTGGAGGCCGTGGGCACTACGCCAAGGAGGTCACTGAAGCGCTCCCCCACAACACGTGCGTATCGGGCCTGATGCAGCAGTAGTATCCAACGTACGCGATCTCGCACGATGTCCATGCCAAGAATCACCGCTACAGTACCAAGGTCCTTCATCCTATAGGCAGTCTGGAGGACCGCCTTGGCCTCTTTCACAGCCTCCATAGAAGGAGACGCAATCATAAGGTCGTCGACATGGACCAGGATGGCGGTGAAATGCTCAAGCGTCCGTCGAATAAAGAGAGAGGGATCTGCCTCGCTCTGTACGTATCACGCACGAGTCAGGGTGCCACTGATCTCCTGGTTCCAACACCGAGAAGACTGCTTGAGGCCATACAAGGACTTGCGCAAGCGCCAGACCTTGTCACCGTCCTCAAAGCCAGATGGCTAAGCCACGTAAATCTCCTCATCCAGAGAGCCATGGAGGAACGCAATGTTCACATCCATGTGGTGCACTTCCCAGACATGCTCAGCCACTACAACAGCAAAGCGCGAACTGAGGTCATGCGACACAGGGGCAAAGGTGTCAGTGTAATCGATGCCCTCAATCTGAGAGTACCCCATGACAACCAAGCGAGCCTTGTGGTGTTCTAGTGAGGTATCCGGCTTCACTTTTTGAATAGTTTTCCTCCCATGTGGAAAGTTGATTAGCTTGTAAACTCCGTGCTCTCGGATGGCGCAAAGCGCATCCTCGTAGGTAGCACGCCAGGCGTCAATATCCTCTAATGAGAGAGCTTCCCTCAGTGTGCCTGGATTACGCACCATAGAGGGAGAGCTCTTAGTGGCAAATGCAAAAACCTCAGTGCTAGGTCTGACAACCATAAGGTCAGCTGCTGCATCACAAGCAATGTAAAGCTCGCGAGTGATGACATCGTGCCCTACAGGGCACACCGGATCTACCTTTGTGTGCTCACTGTGGACACTCACACCTAGGGCCTTCTTGTCGGGATCACCATTCGCGATGTTGCGAGTGGAGCGCCTAGGTGCGGGACTTGGCACTCGCTAGACTCCGGAGTCCAATGGTGGAAGACGACCGTCGGGCTAACCTGAGTAACCTAGGCTCAAGGGGCTCACCTCAGGCTCAGTGACATGCACGACCGGAGCTGGTGAGGGCTGAGGCAAAGGAGCAGGTCATGCAGTGCAAGGAGATGCTTGTGTGGGCGATACAGGACTGCGTGTGACAGTAGGAACAGGAGGTGAGACAGGACCACGCACAGAGGTAAGAGTACTAGCGGACATAGGTACAAGATCATGGGTACCTGTGGGATGTGAGGGAACGGAGGTAGAAGCCGGCTGTGCTGGAGAGGTCTCTGGGCCGACAGCGATGATCGCTGGGTCATCAAGAGCCGGAGACCAAGAAATAGAGGGGGCTCAAACGGACACATCAGCCGGACGAGAGGTGCTCATAGGCTCAGACTCTCCCATCCATCGAGAAGCCTCACACGTGAGAACGTGTGTGACGGAGAGCGACGTGATCAAGGTCAGATCACGGTAGGTGAGAGACTCAAAGAAGAGCGTGTCGTGGGACTTAACAATGCAACGACAAGTGCGGTCCCAAAAATTCTAGGCCTTTGACCGCGGGGAGATGCTTATGAAGGTACACAAACGACCCCGCCGCGAGACCTTGGACCTATGCTAGTCCTCAGAGTACCTCACAGAAGCCAAGGATCCCCAAACACGAGCGAGACGTAGGTCAGCACGATGCCCAAACCAAATCTTGTATGGTGCAACATGGTCCGGAAAGGGACCGTGCGGGAGGCGGTTCCAGGCCCATGTCATGTAGGCGAATCCTTCGAAGGCAAAGGACTCGGGGAGACCATACTCAGACCGCATAGCGCGGACCGCATCCTCCACGGTGTGGTTCCAGCTCTCAGAGACACCGTTTTTCTTATGAGTAGCAAGAGCGAAGACCTGATGAAAGACTCCGTGCTCAGCAAAGAAACTGTCCATCTCACAAAGAAACTCGCCGCCGCGATCGGAACGAAAAGAATGCAACGTGTGGCAAGACTGGCGCTCAACCATCACTAGCCAGAGGAGAACCGCGAGAGTGGCATCACTCATCTGGTGCAGGTTGTAGACACACCGCATCCGGGTGAAGTCATTAGCCAAGGTCAGGACGTATCTGCCCTTATCGCATAGGGACTCGACAGGAAGAGGACCGAAAAGGTCTGAATGGACCAACTCGAGAGGGCGAAGTGGGTGAGAACAGGAGTCAGGGTAACTGCAATGATGCATCTTACCCTGAGCGTAAAATAGACAATCGGTCTTGGGCGGCTTCTCGAAAGACGTCGCGTCAAGACCAAGTGCAGGCTGTGTTTGAGTGAGCTTTGACACAGTGTCAGAGCCCACATGACACAGGCGACGATGCAATAATCGCTAGTGCACAGCAGACAGAACGCCTATGAGAGATTCTTGAGGAGGAGGGGAGGGGAAGCAAGAAGAGGGAGGAGAACTCCGATTGACACAATACATATCATCTATAACAGAGGCATGGAGAACAACGGTACGCGTATCAATAACTGTCAGACTCGTAGAGTTTGCAGTGTGCTCCACCGAGAGTCCAATCAGTGAGCAGGCACGCACAGAAAGCAAGCTGAGCTCAAGGTCAGGCACAAAAAGCACCTCAGAAAGATAGAGGGGGCCAGACTGCCCATCAAAGCACACAACCCCAACACCCTGTACCGGCAGGGAGTCACCAGAGTCTGTGTAAACGGAGCAAACAGACACAACAAGCCAAAGAACAATGAAGTCACTACAATGGCAGGTCATGTGATGAGTGGCACTAGAATCAATGATCCAAGTGCCACCGGGATCAAGATCGGAGGACCTCGATGTACAACGGGCAACAGAGCACTCGGCCTCATACGGGTGTTGAGCAAGAGCTAAGGAGGAACGACGAAGGGCACAGAGGTGCGACTCATGAATCCAATCGGTACTGTCAGGCCCATCGTCATCACATGCTAGTTGTGCCCCCCCACACAAGTCATCACGAGCAACAAGAACAAACAAAAGAATAGTCTGTGAACCACCCGGCTGTGAGAACACACTCGTACCTCCCTGAAAGCGAAGCGCCAAAAGATGACGGAGCTCGGCGATGGTGCGGTCACGCGAGTCTGGGTCGCTAGTGCTCGCCTGTTAGGAAGCAAGAACTACTGCAGTCGTGGTCGCCGTGAAACCGGAGGTTGTGCTGCTTGAAGCAGCGTGTTGCGCGTGTGCAGCTTGAAGACCATGAGTGATCCGCGCCCAGTCAAGCCGCTGCTGGCACTCGATCTAGTGATGAGCGCCTCCACAGTTGTAGCATTGGACAGTGTGTCCATTGCTACCGTGCAAGGTCTGCTGCTGCTTCTACGACTGCTGCTGGCTCGCACCACGCTTCTTCCTACCCTTCTTCCCCTGTGCCACGGCTGCCACACCCTGCATCTGAGTCCAGGTAGCCGAGGTACAAGCAGAAGAGGAGGGTGCGCCAGAGGATGAAGAAGTGGTCGGCAAGAGGGGCGTCGGCGGCGACGCAATGAGAGCAAGAACTCTCCTGGTGGGCCACAGCTGCCTCGCGGGCGGAAGTCACCTAGAGGAAGAGCTGATGCCTCCAGGGCAGAAGCTCAAGGGAGGTGGAAAGGGCTTAAGCAAGGCGTCACTGTACCTCAAGAAGATGTCTATATGCTCAAGACAGACTTCGATAGGAGTGTGTGAAGAGCCCAGAGTTGTGTACCTCCTGAAGTCCGAAGGCGCGTGTAGATGTACATGGCACGTCGCCAGTAATCAGCTGTGGACTCGGCAGGTCCCTGACGAAGGGAGTGGAAAGCCTGAATGTGAGCCGCGTGTGTGGCATGCGTCTCTGCAGGAAGCAGGGACAGTGTCAGGTTGGAGTCCCCACGTGGATCAGCACCCACGCCCATGCCTTCCTCTCCAAGGAAAGGGCGAAAGTCCACGACCGTCTCGTGCGGTACGGCGTAAAGGAGTCCGCGCATTGCCCAAGCCGATGTCAGCACCTGAGCACGGTCTGTAACCTGGTACAGACTTTTGTAGTACGACCATACCCCCTCTGAAGTGGCCCAGAATTGGAAAAGAGTCTCCCAGCAGTCAAAGCCGTCCTCGCTCACATAGCATGGTGGTGGTGTCTCGAAGTCCTTGGGTTGTCGCTCCGTGGGGAAGGCAACCATAGGCTGGGAGGAATGAGGGATGCGCACGACACCGGGATGAGGAAAGTCGCCAAGGTAGGGATCAGGCGAGGGTCGGATCCCCGAGAACAGGGAATCGGAACGCGTCTGAAGCTGGCGGAGACGCTCCTGATGCACGCGAATATCCCTCTCATGTGTGTCGTCATCCGTCCCTGGCATGTCAGGGTCCTAATCCACAGGATCGAAGAGTGGCTGGTCCTATCCTGCTGCTCTCCTCGGTGTAAATGCTGACTGTTGTGCAGAAGGTATGGCATCGCACACTCCCCCGGATGTCTGTTGTGGGGCCATGGCCTGACCACGAATAAGATGAGTGAGCACACGGATGGCATTAGTCTATTGCCATCGCAGCAACGATGGCAGCAGCAGCGATGAAAATGAAGACGACAATGAGGTCGACAACACATAAAATAACGGAGACGACAGTAGTAGCAACAACAGCAGCAGCCATTACATTTCGTGGCATGGTGAACTTTACAACAAAAACAATGGCGACCTCAATGACAACGCCGCCGCCGCCGAAGCTGACTGACAACAATGAGGACAACGAAGATGACAACGATGACAGCGACAACGACAACGACAACGACAACAACGATGACGACGACGACGACAGCGACGACAACAACGACGACAATCTACGACAGTGATGGCAACGATGATGACGAGGAACGTGACGATGCTGGAGACGTCGATGACAATGTCAACGACGACGATGACGACAACCACGACGACCACGACCATTACGATGACGACGACAAAAAAACAACGACAATGACAACGACGACGATGACGACGATGCCGACGAGGACAACGACGACGACAACGACGAAGGTGCCAGGTCTTAGCCCCCACGTGGATTAGCACCCACGCCCATGCCTGCCTCGCCAAGGCAAGGGTAAATCCACGATACTACTATCTTGCAGCATGGCGTAAAGGAGTCCGCGCATCGCCTGAGCCGCTGTCAGCACCTGAGCGCGGTCCGTAACCTGGTACGGACTGTGATAGTAGGGCCATACCCCCTCTGAAGTGGCCCAGATCTGGAAGAGAGTCTCCCAGCAATTGAAGCCGTCCTCGCTGACATAGCGTGGTGGCAGTGTCTCGAAGTTCTTGGGTTGCCGTGGGGAGGACAACCACAGGCTGGGAGAAACGAGAGAGATGGGAAAGACAACGGGAGAATGAAAGTTGCCAAGGTAAGGATCAGGCGAGGGTCGGAAACCCGAGAACAAGGAACCCGAATGCGTCTGAAGCTGGCAGAGACGCCCCTGATGCACGCGAATCTTCCTCTCATGGGTGTCGACATCCATCCCTGGCACGTCAGGGTCCTCATCCACAGGATCGAAGAGTGGCTAGTCCTGTCCTGCTGCTCTCCTCGGTGTAAATGCTGACTATTGTCCAGAAGGTATGGCACCGCCGACTCCCCCGGATGTCTGCTGTGGGGCAGTGGCCTGACCACGAATAAGATCAGTGCGCGCACGGATGGCGTGAGTCTGCTGCTGCCACTGATGACGTATCTCATCCTGCCGACTCCGCACATCCGCAATGGCCTTTAAGCGTGGGCTCATGACCCCTGAGGAGGAGGAGGAGGAGGAGGAGAGATCCAGTGGTCCTTTGCCCTTGTCACCGGTCGGAGCCATGTCAGCGCTCAGTATGGACCGGGACGTCAAACCGGTCGAATTTCAAAACCGTCAGACGTTATGGACAAGCTGAAACGCTCGCAATTTTTTACGTTCCGACCCCTAAACTTGACTAAGGCAGGTGCTAACGTCAGCAGGAGTTTGCTGACATCAGCAAGGACCTGATGACGTCAGCAAGGAAATGCTGACATCAGCATAGTTTTTCTTTTTTTGGATCCCTCGTAGATATTGGGCAGCTTCTCCGCGGCAGCCGCGCGGAAGCTGCGCGGAAGCTCCGCAGCAGCTTTCGCTCGGCTGTTGCCGCTGTTGCGCTTGCGCTTGCAGTAGTAGCCATGCAATTGCTTCCGTAGCTGTGGCAGCAGCTGCACGCTACTGCTGTGTAGTGGCACTGTTGCACACTGCTCTAGCTGTGTGCAGCTACTGTTGCGCGCTGCCGCTGCCACGCTGCTGCAGCTGCTGCTAGCTACTATTGCTGCTCCTCAATTTTGCTACTCTTGCGTGCTACTGCTTGCTGTTGCTGCAGCTGCCCGCCGCCGGCTACTACGGCTGCTGCCTGCTGCCACTGCGCGGTGCGCTGCTCCTGCTACGCGCTGCGGCTACTACGCACTGCTGCTGCCACGGGGTGCTACTACTGCTGGCCTCCGTTGCTTGTTGCGGCTGCGATCTGCTGCAGCCACTCCCAACGCGAATGCCAGCAGCTGCTAGCCGCTGCCGCTTGGTGTAGCTATCGCCTTTTGGTGCTAGGGGTTGCTGCTGATGCACTCTCACGTGCTGAAGATGGGTGACGATAAGGCAATCGGGTGACGTCGACAGGTCTGTGTGGATTGGCTACAGCGGTGACGCTCATGGCTGATGCTCTATTGCGTCTCTGTTGCGCAGCTCGGCGAGAAATGTCTCACCGCTCTGATACCATGAGAAGATGTGTGGAAGCTTCCTAGCAACACAGCCTCTAACTAGGTGCCAATACGTGGTTAAACGTCGACGACAGTCACAAGTCGTATACACAACGGCCAGGGTCTAGCTAGGACACACAAGGCAAAGTGTCAAAATGCTTCAATAGCATGTGCAGAGAGATGACAAATGACAGGTCAATAGAATGAATACCTGCAGCGGCACACGGCAGATGTCGCACATGGCAGTGCAAGGTCTGTCCTAAAACCGGCCCAAAACCATTGTTTTGGCCGTAACTCAGCGTAGACACGTCAGAACGCTACGCCGTCTGAACCTATACATGCAAAATCACAAGCCGGACACTACGACTGGTCACATGCATGTATCCGGCATCAAACGGTGGACACACAATGCAAAAACATGCAAGTCGGGCCCACGGCCTTTCCATCGATACACTCCTATGTGTTTCAGAACAACTGCACGAGGTCCCAGGCAGCGTCCAGAGCTCTGGGACGGTCGTTGGTCAGCTCCAAGCTGGCAGTCCACCACCAGACGACGCACCAGTACCACCTTGGTCCGCATCAGGGATTTGCACGGGCATGGACACGGCCCAGTTGTCAGAGTAAACTGTACAGGTCGACGGGAACGTCACAAATCACAGCAATAGGGTTCCAACTATACCAGGCTACCACCAAAACAGACGTCACCTTTGTTATGAACATTGTTGCACAGTTCTCCCAGCGCCCGAGGACACGCCACATGGAGGCAACGTTGCGCATCGACAGGTATGCACTCTCCACTGCACGAGTTGGCCTTTGCTGCCAGGCATGGCCGTCGAGGTCGTCGATGGCTACACTCATAGCAATTGGGCGCATGATACACATGCGCGCAGTCGCACTGGCTGTGTCTTTCTCGTCGGTGGAACAGCAATCTCGTGGAAAAGTGGCAAGAAGGGTTGTGTGGCACGCAGGTCCAGTGAAGCCG
Organism: Penium margaritaceum; assembly: GCA_023375785.1. Lineage (NCBI taxonomy): Eukaryota > Viridiplantae > Streptophyta > Zygnematophyceae > Desmidiales > Peniaceae > Penium > Penium margaritaceum. Next base: position 97,317 of record SZWC01009563.1, read on the forward strand.
AGTATGTTGCGCTTGGTGCAGGCACCTGTGAGAATATTTGGCTGCATCCATTGTTGCGGCACTTGCGTGTTTCTATCCGCCGCATCACTTTACGCTAGGACAATCAAAGCACGAAAGACATTATTGAGCATGATGGAATGCATAACACTTGCACGAAGCACATCAATGTGGAACACCATTTTGTGGGTTAGCATGCAGCTGCAGGCGACGTCCAAATTGTCTGCGTCACCGCCCACTAGCTGCGAGTTGTCTTCCTCACAAAGGCATTGAGCGGCAATGTCTTCAAGACTACAATTGACTCCATTGGATTGTTGTGCCCTCGTGATGTTCCTGGTTGATGTGTCATGCCAATACTTGTGTACAGTCATGTCTTGTGTCGCATCTCGTGACGTTGATGTTGTGATTGTGAGTGTCTGAGTTTATGTCAACTACGGGTCATGAAGGAGTCTTGGTGTGTCTGGCAGTACCACCTGGTGGCCTTTGGCTTCGTTGCTACCTAGTTGTCAAGAGATCAACCCCATGGCATGATTCATCGCTTAACAGAACACCTCTCCATTCACCTTCACAACACATTGTTGAGGTCAAGTGTTCTACTCCACATCCTAACTGATACCGTATCTTTTGCTGACAGTGCCCGGAGCAAGCATGAGCCAGCCACAAGAACTACGTTGAAACGAATGCCAAATGCAGGATAAAGAAGGTGAGCTTACATACCAAGAAGTCAACATACCAGTAAGCAGCAGAAAAGCAGCAATCGGGATGGAGCGAATCATGTTTAGTCCAGCCCTGGCAGCCACCAGTTGTGAACTCAGTCTGCCATCCACTTCAGCCATGCAGGTGACTTGACAGTGTCACATGCTGTCAACCTTCACCCTCACACACACCAAAAAAAAAAAAAAAAATGGTGACGTCATCATGTGCATCTATACAGCTGTCTCAGATGCCCACCTGTTTCGTCTGTTTAGGCACAAGGACAGTGACCTGCGGTGAAGGATAGATGCCGGCAAGTTCTCACATGCCAAGATGAGAGCGAAGTATGCCTACATTTGGAAAGCAGCGGTGTGAAAGTGGCTGCATTAAATTCACACTGACACCCCCACGTGTGCACGAGAGGGCGAGGGACGGCGGGCGCTGCAACATGCTCGGCTGCCGTTTCGCGCTTCACATGCGCGACGTGAGGGCCATGGCCTTGCGGATGCGGTCGAGGTCGGTCTCCACGAGGTCGCGCTTGATGTCCGACACCTTGGTGCACCCCGCCAGCGCCATAGCGAGCTCAAACTCGTTGCGCAGCATCGACAGCACGTTGCGCACGCCCGCCTCGCCCTCCGCCGCCAACGAAAACACGATGGGCCTTCCAACCTGCAGAGGCACCAATCGCGGAGCCAAAAGCCAGGAGAAAAGCTTGAACCCTGTCTGGAACGTCCAAGGGGCCGCGCCTCTGCTGCGAGCGAGACTGAGATGGGGGCTGCCGACCTGCCGGGCACTCCCAGAGTCACAGCCTAGCGGGTAGATTCGCATGAACATGACGCAACGACATACACAATTCAAGGACCCATCAACAGGATGTGTGAAATTCTCGTCGCACCAACAACGCTGTCCAAGCAGATTCTGCAAGTTGATTGCACTGTCCCTCTCTCTCTCTCTCAAAGGGTAAACAGCTCACAGCGTACTGTCCACACCCAAAGAGGCATGCGGAATTGATGGAGTGCCAAGACATCGAATTACCACGGCATTGCGATGAAAGCCTGCAAGGCTAGGCAACTTGTCAAGGCGAACAGTGCCACCATCTCTGTGGAGAGACCTCCACGGTGGGATCCCCGCAGCATCACCAGCATGGCGTTTGGATTTTGTTTTGTTCTCCTAAAACAGTTAGAAAAGCGATTAAAGGAAATTAATCCTAGAGTGGGATCCCCGCAGAATCAGCAGCATGCTGTTACGACTCACTGCCTTCCTCCCTGGCCCCTGCCTCCCTGCCACTGCCGGTGGCAACTTCTCCACCACCCCGCCCCCTGAGTAGTGATGAGGGTGGATGTGTGGCTCTCTACCCACCCCAGATCCTCCTGCCAACAAAGCCTCGGCAAACAGGTTCCAGCCAAACACGTATCCAGTGGCTCCTATCGAGCAAGCTACACGTCTGGGCCAATCAGGAAGCTAGTAACTGTACCCGTTTCCTCGAGGCTTGCTGCCAACCACCATTCAACTGGATGGCGAGTAACTCCACCACCCCACTCCCCCCAACCTCAACCACCGTCTCCCCTTACCCCCTCCTCCAACCCCATCCCCTCCCCCTCCCCCCCCCCCCTCATCCCACACCAAGCAAAGCCACTCACAAAGACACCGGCGGCTCCCAGTGCGAGAGCTTTGAGCGCGTCGGTGCCGCGCCGCACACCACCGTCCAAAAACACCGGCAGACGTCCCCTGGCAGCCTTCACCACCTGTTTGACATTCAAAGGAGCAAAATGCGAGAAGCAGACATACATATATATATATACATATATATACATATATATATACATATACATATGCATATACATATACATATATGTACATATACATATATATACATATATATATATATATATATATATTTGTATATATATGTATATATATGTATACATAAACAAATAAAATGAGAGACATCCTTTCAGTTTGACAACAGGAGTGATACACAGGTAGAGACCCCTTGCTGCAAAAGACAGCTGTGCAGTAGCACGACAATCCAACAGAATTCAGCTGGGATGCTACTGTCGGTGTCGCTGTTTCTTCCAAATAGCGAATAGCACAGACCACAGAGCGACAGAGCAACAGAGCGACAGAGCAACAGACCACAGAGCAACAGAGCAACAGAGCAACAGACCACAGAGCAACAGACCACAGAGCGACAGAGCAACAGACCACAGAGCAACAGAGCAACAGAGCAACAGACCACAGAGCAACAGAACGACAGACCACAGAGCGACAGAGCAACAGACCACAGAGCAAAAGAGCAACAGAGCAACAGACCACAGAGCGACAGAACAACAGAGCAACAGACCACAGAGCGACAGAACAACAGAGCAACAGAGCAACAGACCACAGACCACAGAGCAACAGACCACAGAGCAACAGAGCAACAGAGCAACAGA
>SZWC01009564.1:73645-84239 GCA_023375785.1 Penium margaritaceum
AGGTTTTCACCAAGTTCCAGGCCAGGACTTCACAAAAAGGTATGCACCTGTGAGCAAGTATTGCACCAGCCGCACCCTGCTGATAGTTGCAGCACGCGAGGACTGGGACATCCATCAGATGGATGTCAAAAATGCCAAACTCTATGGACCACTGGAAGAGGAACTGTATGTCAAGCAACCTGAGGGGTTTGAGGATGGAACAGAGCGGGTGTGGCTCTTGTTGAAAGCCCTATATGGCCTCACGCTCATCAAATAGGCCAAAGCACTGCTCACAGCCCACTACAAAATGACGGACCTAGGTGAGGCACAAACTTCCTAGGCATGACTATCACACGTGACCGCAAAGCACGCACCTTGACCCTCCATCACGGTCACTTCATCATTCATATCACTGAACGCTTGCAACACTTGGTACAACATCTCCCTCAACAGCACACTCCCATTAATCCCGATGTCTATGCACACCTCTTGAATGCACGCATAACGGACTACGGCCCCAACACAGATCCCACACTTGACAGACAGATCGTAGGCAGTCTTTCATATCTCGCCTTCACAACACATCCAGACATTGCGTATGCAATCAATGTCCTCGCTCAGTTCTGTCAGCAACCACGCAGCACGCACCGGAAAGCATTGCTAAAACTGTTGCGATATGTCCTGGACACTTCTGCCCTTGGTCTGGTCTTTGCCCCTGTCGCAAGCCCCATCCTAGATGGGTACTGCGATAGCAACTGTGCTTGTGATCCTGCAGCTTGCAGTCGGGGTGGATATGTCTTTCGTGTGTTGGGGACTGCCGTGTCTTGGCGTAGCGCCAAACAGTCATGTGTGGCGCGTAGTGTGGCAGAAGCAGAGTACATGGCGCTGAGTGAGGCAGCAGGTGAGGGAGTTTGCCTTTCACGCTTTCTTGAGGAGTTGGGGATGCACACATCTACTGTACCCATGCATAGTGACAAATCCGTAGCAAAACGCATTGCCGCAAATGATGGTGTGATTTATCCAAGCACAAAGCGTATCAATGTCGACAATCACTTTGTGCACGAAGTAGTGGAGGCTGGGACAGTGGAAGTGTGTGCCATCAGTGGCCAGGCACACCTGGAAAATTTTCTCACCAAGGTTCGGTCATCCTCCTATCTCCTCCTCCAACTGCAACACCTCGTTTGCATGCCTGCCGCACTCCCATCCAAGGGGGCGTGTTGACCTCTCCCTGTATACATTCTTCCATTGGTGTGGTCTTGAGTAAGCAGGGCGTGCTGGTGCAAGGAATGGAGGTGACGCTCCGTGACGGCATGCGATCCTCAAGCTCTGCATGCATGGTCGTCTCCATCCTGCTCACATGACCTGTCGTTTTCACGCCAGAGCTCGCTGGAATCTTCTCCCATTTATGCTCTCTGTTATCCTTCTCTGGAGTTCTTAACTGGAAGTGACATAAAGCAGGCTTTGTGTTGGCTCGCATATTCATGACCTTGCTGGTTTCAGGGGTGAGGTGATTGGTCACATATGGAGCAGCCTGCCTCCTAATGTCTGCGTCATTTGTTTTGGCAATCATTGCAGCGTCAGTTGCAACTCCATTGCCCTGACTCTTCTCACTCCGCTACTTGGCCTGGTCAGCTTGGACCCTCTCCTTGTTTCTCGTTCATGGCTTGGCTCTGTGTTGGTTGTTTGTTTGTCGAGGTTCATGTCCGTGCAGCATAGTTGCCAGCCAACCCCCTCTCATGTTTTCCATGCCCACTGGGGCAGGGGAAACTCTGCCATTTTTTTTGGCAGGGTAATGTTGGGCAACCATGCCAGTTGACTATGAGCAGTATGCAACATTGCAAACAAAGCTGCAGCATGAATCTACCTTCCCTACAAGTAGCTTTCACTAAACAACACACAGCAGAGGATAGATTTTTCCGTGAGCAAGATTACCAAGCCACATTTGGTAACCACGTCGTTGACTTTGTCCTTGACCGCTTGCAAGCCACATTGCGTGCCATCCCCTCTGCATCCACAGTAGCTGGCGTTGCCACAGCATTTTCCAATTCCCCTGCTGTTGCATCTGCCACGTCTGATGTTGTCCAGTCTGATCCCCTCATTGCCACTACCACCACTTGTGCAGCTGCTACCAAAGCTCTTGCATTGCCCTCGTAGCATCAGAGCGACTTCAACACGTTGTTGTCTCGCTTTACTCCCAATCTCACCTTCTCGTCCTGGGAAATGCGCTTTAGAGCATGGACCCATACGACCAGCTCTGGGAGTAATGCCATGCTCCCAATCTGTCCACCAACCCTCCCTTTGTGCCTATTGAGTCACAGGCAGCTAGAGTTGTTCGTACACTCATCAAGAGGGGGGCAGACAATCTCACTGATGCAATCGGTTCTTACAACACTGATGCCACACGTTGTACGCCTGCTCACCTAGTCGCTACCTATGCACTCATCAAACGCTGGACTACAGTGACACGTCATACACCACAAGGCATGCTCACTGTCCAATTGAACACACTGTCCATGCGTGATGAGAAATAGCTGATATCTACTGGGCTCATATTCCCCGACTTCTATGCGACCTTGGCAAGGTTACTCCAAGAAAGCTCTCAGCCATTCTCTCCATCATCAACAGCCTCATTCCCGCGATACATGGCATCTTCAAAGAGCATGGCCACCGAGCCAGTTCCCGCTCATGCCCCTCCTGGCATTGGGGCTCTTTGGGAGTTCATGATCCAACGTCTCACTGCCTGGTAGAGTGCCACATAGAACAGACACCTTTACCGAGCTCCTGTCGTAGCAGTTACAACAACGTACTCTTCGTCGACCTCTCCCTCCACTTCTGCCTCCACATCCTCTGCTTCTTCCAACTCAACATCAGCCACCTCTCTGGCTATGCAGGCCGCCGGTCAGAGTTGCGGACAAGGGAAAGGTAAATCTTAATGTGGAGGGCACCCTAGTGGACAGGACGACCGTGGTAAGTGTATGCCCCCTGTCCCCTCCTCTAATCCGTCCTCTTCTTCGTCCGCCTCCTCTAGCACCGTCATGTGCTGGAAGTTTGGCGCTGTCAGGCTTGCTGCACCAAAGTGACCCTCTCCTCCAAATGATGCATGCATCGCCTCCATCATGCGTGCCCACAGGGCACATTCCTCTAGCAGCGGTGGCACCTCTGCACGGGCTTCTCCAGTGACTGCCTCCACCAGTCCCAGTCATACCTTTGCAGTTTCTGCTTTAAGCATTACTGCTGCACCACCCCCACCTTCCTACGTATCTACATACAGCTGTGTAGGCACGTAGCATGAGCCACATGCGGGATGCTGCAGATGCTCACAAAAGAGCATGGACCTCGCCATGCATCTCCCATGACGTCGCGTCAGGTCGAGGTCCACACAACACTCCCCCTGGGCAGATGAACATGGCAATGATGTCCTCGATGGAGATGCTAATGTCGTAGCTGAACAGATCCTCGGCGATGAGTCATGTGGTGTGTCCATCATGCAGAGATAGCTCCCCCTGTCACGTGCGAGTCGGCACCCAAGCTCAAAGACAAAGTGGTTTCTCCGGCTACGACTCCTCACGTCAATCTGCATCACCTGGAGTGTACCAACCCTCGCATGACTGCCAAGGCTCCTAACTCACAGTCTCTCCTCTCTCTGCTCTACCGCGATGCATCTGTGTATGACGGAGGAAAGGGAATGGGCGAGCAGCACGCAAGCGTGGATGAAGTGGCGGACCTGGCTTCTCAGGCGGGATAGAACACCCTGCGGCACAGGGGTACACCGCCGGAAGAGGAGAGCTGGAGCGACGAACCGGATCACCACTCGTGGATAAAGATGACAATGGGGCAGGTGAGTTGGGTGGATGAAGGTGTGTGACGGCAGCAAAAGAAGGAGGAGCGATGATGGGGTCGAGAGGGGCCAAGATGGCGAAAGCCAAAGGAATGCTCACCTCTCCTGTGATAATGTCTCGAACAGACGTCATACTTGGAGCTGGTACAAGATCGTCCCCGAGTATGGGTGTGCTAGATACTGCTGGCGGAAGGATCGTACCGATAGCAGTGATGCTCCCCTCCTCTGTGAATCGCTCACGTGCGGCCATCACCTCCTATTGCAACATTACTACACGCTCCTGCAAATCAACGTAATCTGCCTCAGACAAGTGGAGGTGGCCCACGTCTACCTTGCGTAGCATAAACTCTGCCTCACTGGATGCTACACATGCAGACTGTAGAACTCGTGAGTACCGCTCTATCTACATCTCTGTTGCTGAAGACGTTTTCACCTATTGGTAACCTTGCTGATCAGCAAGGTCACCAATAGGTGAAAACCAGGGGGCAGAACTCAGCTCCTACTGACGATGTGACTCAATCTGAGTGAACGGATCTGCTCTAGTGTCCTCCACTACCACTTTAGTGGACACATGTGTGCAAGACTCCGGCTCAACAATGCCTGTCAAGGCGACCAACAAGCGCAGCTGGCGCCCACACTCGCCAACAAGGCTGGACACTACCACCTGCTCGATGATAGAGTGAGGACCACCATATGACTCCGTCATGTCTATCAATGCTCCGTTGTGTGTACGGGAACCCGAAGACTATAGGAACATGGACGACTCCTCACGCTGAAGCTGGTCCTTAGGTAGCGCCAATGAGATGGTAGAGCCTACTGTGTCTACTACAGCATATGTCCCAGCGACATCTCTCAGAACTACTGCTCTCAAGAATGTCTCAACCTCTGAAAGACCAGCCGGCCAACTCTGCTCATGCACTACGACCGCTGTCAGGCTGGTGTGAGTCCCGTGCGCCAACCCCCACGGACATCCGTATGGGACATCCCGATCCACAAGATACTCTTGTGCCACCGCCAGATCGCTACTGATCGGAGTCGCGAGTGGCACCGCCAAGGCACGCGAGACCTGCACTCCTCCTGATGCAACCTGCTGTTGCAGAATGTCCGGCTACTACCCTAGCGTAGATGTCGACCTCAATGACATGCATGTCCCAAGTACTCCAACACCCGCCGNTGTGTCTACTACAGCATATGTCCCAGCGACATCTCTCAGAACTACTGCTCTCAAGAATGTCTCAACCTCTGAAAGACCAGCCGGCCAACTCTGCTCATGCACTACGACCGCTGTCAGGCTGGTGTGAGTCCCGTGCGCCAACCCCCACGGACATCCGTATGGGACATCCCGATCCACAAGATACTCTTGAGCCACCGCCAGATCGCTACCGATCGGAGTCGCGAGTGGCACCGCCAAGGCACGCGGGACCTGCACTCCTCCTGATGCAACCTGCTATTGCAGAATGTCCGGCTACTACCCTAGCGTAGATGTCGACCTCAATGACATGCATGTCCCAAGTAATCCAACACCCGCCGAACGGGTGTGAGTTGTCTGCACTCTCTCCCCCAAAAGTCCAGTAGACGCATCCCGGTCTGTACGGGACTCATGTGCCACTGCCGGGCCTCCACCGGTCGGAACCGCGAGTGGCACCGTCCAGAGACATCGTATCTGTGCTCCTCCTGATGTCACCTGCTGCTGTGGAAGATTTGGATCTAGGCCGGACAATGAAAGGCAAGTCTGTACCATGTACGCCATGTCAGGATAAGACTCCACGCCATGTGCTGTCACTGTTTGATCTCAGTGTGCCTGAGCTGACGCTCAGGCACAACGGCCCGGCACGAGTGCGGATCCTTTCGCTATGGTCACAACAGGCAATTTGCGGTGACCACGCTCCCCCTCGACTAGTATAGCAACGGAAGCCAAAGAGGTGGAGGATGTATCCAAACCGGCACGAGCACGGCGTGCGGAGCGCTGACGCCGTCGTCAAGGGGACAAACGACTGGAACGATTGCATGAAGACGTGTCATTACGAGGTGGAGTCGTGGTCACAGGAGAGTGGAGTATCGAGAGGATGGTGGCAGCCTAGGACACACCAACAGGTGAAGCTTAAAGGACACGATCAAATGAGAAAGAACGAGAGGATGAAGGAGATTTGGTCAAAGAGGCCCTCCAAAAACGAGTAGTAGAAGCACGCTCAGTGACAAAGAGGTCACAAAGCCGCTGCACCATCTACTGCAGGCCGTGGATCTCGACGAGCATGCTCGCCAGAGGTCCATCTAGGGGATCTACCAATGCTGGTAGATCTGCATGCTATGGAGGACGCAGGCTCGGACGAGGCTGTGGCCAGGGTGGATGCTAGCCGGGAGGGTGCATCCAACAGCGTTGCCAACCATGGCGTCCATACAGTAGTAACCGGCGAATGTGCAAGGCGCCTGCTCAGATGTGCTCACACTCATCTCATGCACTGGACGATGGATAGGTATCGAGGGCACCTACTCCAGGAGGCAAACACCAAGCCACGGGGGAGAATGAGGCCAATAGGTACAGTCACTCCTGGAGGTCACGGCATCTGGGTCAGCAAACGTGACCAGACGGGACGAGCTACACTACCACAGCACATCCGGAGACTAGAGTCTGAAAAACTGTGGCTAGTAATGCTGCTGCCACTAATAGAGCAAAGACTGCTCCAAGACGAGAAGGGGTGGTGGCTGCAGGTGTGGCTGGTGCTCCAAGCGGTAGACGGCCCAGCCCTCGAGATGGAAAGACTCGAATCCGTCGTCTCTCTACGGAGTGAAGTGCACGCACCAATCCACGGGCCCAAGGAAGATGCCGGTCTAGGACGCATCTTGAGAAAGAAGTCACCGCTCACGACAGTCCGCTGTCGGCTGAGAAAGAGAAACTGCAAGCGTTGGCACAGCCGCCGCACTATGTAGTCGTTGACACTCCACCGTCACCGCCGTTGTTGCTACGGAAGCTCTTATCCTTCCTACCGCTGCTACAGTTACAAGTGTTCCAGCCGTTGGTGGACAGGTTGCGGTTGCGGTTGTCGGTGGCAAGGATTGAAAGAGTTTTTTTTGTCATTTTCCTCTTGCCCACAGGCCCTCTTTTGTGTTTTTTTTTCTCTTACCCTCACCCTCCACCTTTTTTTTTTCTTTTTCCTCTGCTCGCCTTCAGCCCTCGCTCCTTTTTTTCCATTTTCCACGCGCTTCCAGGCGTAACCCTTTTCAAAGTTTCTGTTACTCGCCCCCGCCTTCTCTCGATTACCCTTAAGGTGGGAAAACGGAGAAGATAAGGAGGGGGAGGGGTGTGCGACTTGTCCGACCCTCCCTCCCGTGCACGCTTGCTTGCTCGCTCCCTTAGCAAGCGAGCGAGCGAGTGTGGGGGGGGGAGGAGGGAGCGAGGAGGGAACAGGGGGGAGGGGTCCGCCCCTCTCCTCCGTCGACCCCTCTGTCGGTCAGCCGACAGAGCCGACGGGGCCGACGGGCCCCTCCGAGGGGCCCCTTGGAGGGGCTCGATGGAACCCTCCGAGGGCCCCCTCTAGAAGAAGGGAATGGGACGAACGAGGCCGACGGGCCCCCTCAGAGGCCCCCTCCCTCAGAGGTGGGCTGCGAGGCCCTCCTTGTAGCGGCCACAGCAACTGCAGTGGCAGGTACAGCTGCTGCGGTTGCTGCTGCTGCTGTTGTTTCTGCTACTACTGTTGCTTCTATTGCTGCTGCTTTTGCTGGTGCTGCTTGTTGCTGCTGCCGCTGCTGCTGCTACTGCTTGTTGCTGCTGCCGCTGCTGCTTACTACTATTGACGCTACTGCTGCTGCTGCATGCTCGTGCTGTTGCCGTCGCTGCTACACGTTGCTGCTGCTGCCGCCTCTAGTGCACTGGCTACTGGTGGTGCTGCTATATGCTACTGCTGCTGAATCCGCTACTGCAGCGGCTGATGCGCTGCTCCAGCTGGCATTGCTTTGAGCGGCTACGCTGCCGCTATTGCTCTGGCTGCGTGGCACCACAGCTGCCGCGGATGCTTTGCTGCTGCTGCTATTACTGTTGCTGCCGCAGTCGCTAGTGCTGCTTTTTGTGGCTTATCACCCCTGTGGCATTCACGTGTAGTCATTTTGCGCTCCCTCACACTCCTGCACGCGTGGTGCCATGTGGTGCTTTCTCTTTGCGTTCCGCCCACTGATGCTACCTTTGCTGCTCATACGCCCCCTTGTGCTCTGATACCAAATTGGAAACATTTCAGGGCATGGAGGCCCATGCAAATACGAAAATGAGCTCTGTGTGTGAGTGCGATGCAAGACGTTAAGAATTTGGCTAAGTCTAATACGCTGAATACAAAAGAACAAGGAGACGATACAAATGAGCCCCTAGCAGGCTTAAGTAGGGGCGTCGGCAGCTAGCCGCACCGGGCTCCGTCACCCCCACTGAGCCCAAACAAGTCAGCGGGGAGAACACACTGTGTACACCACGATGGAAACAACGGTGGTCTCCTTGAGGCACCGGAACAGCTCTCCGAGTGCCCGGGTCTCGACCACCGAGAAAATAGGAGCAGTGCCAGAAAATCTCAGAATCAACGTCCAGACATCACACACTATTTTCCGAACATCAAAAACGCTAGTACAGCCACCGGGTCTCCTCGTCGCACCGGTACAGTCCACCGGGTGCGCGGGTCTCAACCCACCAAGAAAACTCTCCTAGCTCTCAACAAGCCCACAGGGCTACCGGAATGCATCGACCGCGTGTCGCCGGCGTTTTCATACGTGCTGGAGAATTCTCGGGACACTCCGAAGGCTTGTCGTGTCGTCACGCTCTCCTCCAATGTGGGTACATGGGTAATCCATAAGCGTCGGTCGTGATGGGTGGAAGCCACACAAACTAACACTTTGCATATTCCCTTGCATGCTGGGTCGGTGTGAAGACCACACAACGTCGCGAGGCACCAAATCAAACCAACGAGTGCCTGGGTTACAACCGGTGAAAAGAGTTGTAGCCATGACTCGAAATAGGTCACCAAAACGTAATAGGGACACCACACAAACAATAGTGCAGTCACCATCAGTTCACACCATCAGGTACTCTCCACTTAATGTTGTGAAGTGGCCCGAAGCCCATACACAAACTAATTGTAACTGATGACACGTGAACGGGGAGAGACAAAATCCAACAATGGTAATGCATGTGTGGAGGAAAACCCCCATGTGCGCACATCCACATGAAAAAACCTCCTATGTGATGAGTCCCACTTATCACGACCCAGGAGCCCACCAGCTTTATGAGAAGATGTATGGAAGCTTCCTAGCGACACAGCCGCTGACTAGGCGTCTATGCCTGGTTAGACGGTGACGCCAGTCACAAGTGCACACACCCGCAAGGGTCTGGCTAGGAGACACAAGGCAAAGTGTCAGCAATGCTTCAATAGCATTTGCAGAGAGAAATGAAAAATGACAGGTCCATGGCATAAGAACCTCCCGCGGCGCACGGCGGGTGTCGCACGCGGCAGTGCAAGATCTGTCATAAAACCGGCCCAAAACCATTGTTTTCGCAGTAACTTTGCGCAGACATATCAGAACGCTACGCCGTCTGAACATAGACGTGCAAAATCGAAAGCCGAATGCTACGACTGGTCACATGCATGCATCCGGCATCAAGCGGTGGACACACAATACAAAAACATGCAAATCGGGCCCACGGCCAATCCACTGATAAACTCCTGTGTACTGGAGAAAACCTGCAGGAGGTCCCGGGTAGCGTCAAGAGCTCTGGAACTGTCACTAGCCAGCTCTAGGATGGTAGTCCTCCACTACATCACGCACCGGTGCCTCCAGGGTCCGCATTAGGGATCTGCACGAGTATGGACACGACGTAGTGGTCACAGAAAATTGTACAGATCGACAGGAACGTCACAAATCACAACACTCCCCCATGACCTGATGGTACGCATGTCCATACACGTGCAGCACTGAGACGAGTACAAAAACAAGTGCAACGACAAATGTGATTTGGACGCGGACACACCCCACAATCAACCACTCTCAGGCAAGGGGCGAAGTCCAACAGAACAAATGGCCATAAGGAACTTCCCGCGTGCTAGTGCCTTTGTCAGGAAGTCAGCACACTACATGTCAGTGCCAACCCAAATGACGAAGATCACGTGTCGCTCCACCAGATCATGCACAAAGTGGTACTCAACTGCAATGTACTTTGTGCGAGCATGAAAGGCACCAGAGTTCTCCGCAATGGCAAGAGCACTCTGGTTGTCCCAGTGAACCACAATGGCAAATACTCACTGGCCAAGCTCATGGAACAGGCGCTGCAACCATACCGCCTTAGCAGCCCCAGCATCCAAAGCAATGTACTTTGCCTCCTATGAGCTATGTGCAATGCAGCCCTGCTTCCCGTTACACCAGGACACAGCGGTCCCACCGAGCAAAGACACGTAACAGGTGTGACTGCGTCCATGTGGGCTCCAGGCCCAGGCACTGTCGGTGTAGCCATGAAGGACCATCGAACACTGCCGGTGAAAGCAGAGTCCGAGGTACGGTGTGGAGACCACGTACCCCACCACTCGCACAACCGCGTGAAGGGCTCTAGCGCGTGGAGCCTGCAAAAACTGGGCAAGGAGGTTGACGGCAAATGCAATGTCAAGACGTGTGGTAGTGGCCACGTACATCAGAGATCCGATGAAACGGAGGTACAGGGTCACATCCACTGTCTCCCCCAGCTGTGTGGGATCGTCAACCTTTAAGGCATCCTGCCTACCAGGTGTAAGAGGTGTGGAAGCCGTGGGCACT
>SZWC01009564.1:90509-102806 GCA_023375785.1 Penium margaritaceum
TCTGTGAGTAAGGGAGAGCATCTCGAACTCGAGAACGCTCCAAAACAGGGAGAGTGGCTCACTCTCCTTGAAGAGGGAGACGAAGCACCAGCACAATGGCATGGGATAGGTGCTGCAACGGGGAGAGGACCTCATGAAGATGACTCGCAGGAGTCAGACTCTGATTCCGACATATCCGATCCTCCAGAACATGAGGAGGATGCCCCTCCCATCATCAACGACGAACCAGACCTCCAACCTCTGCATCAACAGAACCAGCCAGCAGTTCACGCCTCAAAGTACCTCGGCAGCATTACGACGCAGACAGGGGTGAATGGACAGGCTTCAACTATTCATTCTTGGTTCAAGAGGAGCCAACGTCTGTCGCAGAGGCACTCACTCCGCCTGATAAAGCAGAGTGGGACGAAGCAATTCGCAGTGAACTCAGCTCCATTGAAGAGAATGGGACATGGGTGCTGGTGGACAGACCTGCCGGGGCTCACGTTGTGGGGTCCAAGTGGGTGCTGAAAGTAAAAAGGAAACAGGATGGCAAGATAGACAAGTACAAGGCACGGGTGGTAGCAAAGGGGTTCTCCCAACGGCCTGGCGCAGAGTACGATGAGACCTTTGCTCCAGTTGTGACGTTTGCCTCCATCCGGTCAATGCTCGCCATTGCTGCTGCCGAGAACATGGAGGTCCACCAGATGGATGTCAAGACAGCCTTCCTTTACGGCAAACTTGACAAGGAGGTATTGATGGAGGTTCCGGAGGGGGTTGATGCTCCTGAGGGCAAGGTGTGCAGATTGGTGAAGGCACTCTATGGGCTAAAACAAGCGCCAAGACTTTGGTACCAGGAGATGGACACGTTCATGGCCAAGGAGTCCTTCATGCACTGCGACAATGATCCCAGCATGTACGTGCATGAGAGTGACAAAGGGACAATGTTGGTCGCCTTGTACGTTGATGACCTGATTCTATGCTCCTCTTCAACGCAGCTGCTAGACGATCTNAAAGGAAACAGGATGGCAAGATAGACAAGTACAAGGCACGGGTGGTAGCAAAGGGGTTCTCCCAACGGCCTGGCGCAGAGTACGATGAGACCTTTGCTCCAGTTGTGACGTTTGCCTCCATCCGGTCAATGCTCGCCATTGCTGCTGCCGAGAACATGGAGGTCCACCAGATGGATGTCAAGACAGCCTTCCTTTACGGCAAACTTGACAAGGAGGTATTGATGGAGGTTCCGGAGGGGGTTGATGCTCCTGAGGGCAAGGTGTGCAGATTGGTGAAGGCACTCTATGGGCTAAAACAAGCGCCAAGACTTTGGTACCAGGAGATGGACACGTTCATGGCCAAGGAGTCCTTCATGCACTGCGACAATGATCCCAGCATGTACGTGCATGAGAGTGACAAAGGGACAATGTTGGTCGCCTTGTACGTTGATGACCTGATTCTATGCTCCTCTTCAACGCAGCTGCTAGACGATCTCAAGGGGCAGCTGAGTAGCAGATTCGAGATGAAGGACATGGGTGCTCTTGACTTCTATCTTGGAATTGCCATCAAGCACGACAGAGCAGCAGGTACAATCAGCCTGAACCAGACAAAACACATCGACTCCATCCTCAAACGATANGCAACGGCGACGGTCATCAAGATTGACAACATGAGCGCCATTGACATGTCAAAGAACCCCGTCCTGTCGAGGCGCACAAAGCACATCGAGATCCGCTACCACTACGCTCGAGACTTGGTCTACAAGCAGACAGTGGAGCTCGAGTATGTCGGTACCAAGCTCAACCGGGCTGACATGCTTACAAAGCCATTGGACAAGGATCTCCACCAGGCGGGCAGGCAAGGTATCGGCATGGTGAACGCAAGTGATGACGAATGATGATGGTCACTGACGCAAGGTGCAAGGGAGAGATTTGTTAAATGTTTCTGCCCCTTGTTCAGTGTTGTAGGACGGATCAGGAATTCTCTGCCCCTTGTGGAGGTATGACCCCTAGATCTGTTGTACTGTGACTCAACTATGCTCTGTCTCTTGTGAGATATGACCTGTGAGTACACCATGTGGGTGAGTGGTTGCCCTGGCCATTTTGTTGATTTGGCCAAGTGAGAGGTCATGAGTTCGATCCTGGCCCCATGCATATCTTGTTTGTTGTGGAAGCTTCCAAGAAAGAAAGTCCGTAGCTTCTTGGACGCTACATGGTTGGTCTGTCACCTTGACACTTGGATGCTTATGTGTCAAGCTCATAGTGCAAGTCTATTGGTGACGTGGCTGGTTCAGGCCACTTCCCAGGAATGTGCTTTTGAGTTTTAGGACTGGACAGACAGCTACAAAAGGACTTGTCTTGCATGCTGATCAATCAACTCTTGCTTGATGCTCTCTTGCGTATTGACGACTTGAGCTCTTCTTGAGATGTAATGCTAAGGCGTTAGTACTCTTGAAGGTGAAGTGTATGCCTGATTAAGTTTGGGGTGCATGACACATACATGCAAAGGAAGAAGGTGTAAGAACCTTTGTGAGCTTTTCGGTTTCGCGGCTTCTCTGCCGGAGGTGGTTAGCTCAGTAGCCAACAACAAGAATAGATGAACAGACAGTCTATGAACCACCTGGCTGTGACAACAAACTCGCACCTCCCCGAAAGCAAAGTGCCAGAAGGTGTCGAAGCTCGGCGATGGTGCGGTCACGTGGGTCTGGATCACCTCTGGTAGCTGGTGGTGAAGCGGAAACTGCTGCGGTCGTGGTTACCGTGCGCCCGTAGGATATGCTTCTCGACGTAGATCGTAGTGCGTGTGCAGCCTGGAGCCCGCGAGTAATCCACGCCTAGTCAAGCGGCTGCTAGCACTCGGTTCAACGATGGGCGCCTCCGTAGTTGTAGTAGTGAACAGAGCGTCCACTACTACTACCCGATGGATCTACGCCAGTGCCTGTACTCTCCTCGCCAAGGAATGAGCAGAAGTCGACGACGGTCTCGCGCGACATGGCGTAGAGAAGTCGGCGCATCACCGTAGCCGGTGTCAGCACCTGAGCTTGGTCCATAGTCTGATACGGACTGTGGTTGTAGGGCTACACGCCCTATGAAGTGGCCCGGACCTGAAAGAGGATCTCCCAGCAGTCAAACCCGTCCTTGTTGACATATCGTGGGGGCTGCGTCTCGAAGTCCTTGGGTTACCTCTCCGCAGGGAGAGCAACCACAGGCTCAGAAGGACAAAGGAAGGGAAAGACGCCGAGAAGAGGGAAGTCACTGGGGTGGAGATCAGGCGATGATCAAAACTTTGAAAAACGAGACGTGTGTGGGGGCCGAGAGCTCCTATGAAGGTGGCGGATATGGTCCTGAAGCACACGAATCTCGCGCTCCAGGGAGTCGCCCTCAATGTGTGGCATGTAGGGATCCTCGTCCCAAGGATCAAGAGATGGCGGGTCAGCTCCAGCTCCTATCTCCGGTGCTAGAGCTGACTGTTGTGTAGAGGGTGCGTCACCAGCCGCTCCCTCAGAAGTCTGTCGTGGAGTCGTGGAGTGTCCTCAAAGAAGCTCCGTAAGTGTACGGATGGCGTCATTCGGCTCCCGCTAAAGGCGATGCATCTTGTCCTGCTGGTTCCGCAGATCCTCAATGGCCTGCAAACGTGGGCTCATGACCCCTGAGGAGGAAGAAGAGGGATCTAGTACCCTCTTCCCCCTCTCGTCGGACGGGGCCATGGTGCCGCTCGTTATAGGCCCAAATGGCAACGTGGTCAAAAGCAGAAACGTGAATGTTTCCTCAGGTGTTGAGACACTGGCAGCTTTTGACCCTCCGACCAAAAACTTCACTGAGGCAAGTGCTGACGTCAGCAGGAATTTGCTGACGTTAGCAAGATCTAACGACGTCAGCAAGTCGAGACGCTGACGTCAGCTCGCCTTCCCTTTTTTTTGTCAACCCTCGCGGCTGCTGTGCGAGCTAGCAGCCGCTCTGCAGCAGCCGTCCGTGAGCTATGCGGAAGCTACACAGTAGCTTTCGCTCGACTGCTGCTACTGCTGCTGCGTAGTCAGTTGCAGCAGCAGCCGCGCGGCTGCGTGCGGAGCGGCTGCCTAGCCGTTTTGCGCGCGGCTGTGGCATCAGCCGCGTGCTGCTGCTGCTGTTGCGCGCTGCAGCTGCTTCACGCTGCTGGAGCCGCGACGCGCTGCTGCCGTTGTTGCTTCTACGCTGCTGCTGCTGTTGCCATTGCTACTGCTGCGCTGTTGCTCCTGCCATTGCTGATGCCGCTGATGTTGCGCTGCTGTTGTACTGTTGCCACCGCTGTTGTTGTTGTCGCCGCTGTTGCTGCGTTGCTGCTATGTAACTGCCACCGCACGCTGCTACTGTGGTGTTGCCGCCGTGCGCTGCTGCCGCCGCTGGTGGTGTCCTCTTGCGTCTCTGCTCCGCAGCTCGGTGAGAACTGTCTAAGTGCTCTGATATCATGAGAAGATGCGTGGAAGCTTCCTAGCGACACAGCCGCTGACTAGGCGTCCATGCCTGGTCAGACGGTGACGACAGTCACAAGTCGTGCACACACCCGCAAAGGTCTGGCTAGGAGACACAAGGCAAAGTGTCCGTAATGCTTCAATAGCATTTGCAGAGAGAAAAGACAAATGACAGGTCCATGGCATAAGTACCTCTCGCGACGCACGGCAGGTGTCGCACGCGGCAGTGCAAGATGTGTCCTAAAACTAGCCCCAAACCACTGTTTTGGCCGTAGTTCTGCGCAGACATATCAGAACGCTACGCCGTCTGAACCTAGACGTGCAGATTCAAAAGCCTGATGCTACGACTGGTCACATGCATGCATCCGGCACCAAGCAGTGGACACACAATACAAAAACATGCAAATCGCGCCCACAGCCAATCTACCGATAAACTCCTGTGTACCGTAGAAAAAGTGTAGAAGGTCCCTGGTAGCGTCAAGAGCTCTCGATCTGTCGTCAATTAGCCCCAGGATGGTAGTCCTGTTGGTTTTTGCGCTCATTGTGCTCTGTTGTGTCCTCCCGGCTTGTGTACATCAGCGTGCAGATGATTGACGGCGAGGCTCGACGCTGATGGAGTGTCGTCCGGTGGAGTTGACGCACACTGTGGTCTTCTCGCAGTTCGCTGGAGCCTCCTCTCTCCGGCGACGTGTTTAGCTCCATCGCCACGCCTCCTCGGCGGTCGCGCTGCCGTCGGTCAGTACCAACGGAGTTGGTGTTTGCATGCGTCCAGCGCGTCCTGTCGCGTCCACATTGTCATGCGCTGCCTAGGGTCCTTGTTGCATGTTGCATGGCCCTGTTCGGCAGCATAAACCATTGTAGGCACTGCCTGGGATCAGGCTGCCATAACTCCTCGCTACTGTTTTTCTAGCTGATTCTGACCGCACGGCTGCGTTCGCAGCGTCGGTGTTATGGTATAGTCCAGTTTTCAGGAAAAACAGACGACGCCCGGGTTTTGGGCTGTTGGCCATCTGGCAGGCCTCACAGAGAAAACCTGCCTGCCTGAAAACAGCTATTTTCTGATTGGCTGGTAAACTGAGTAACAAGCTCTACAGAGCTGGTGGGGAGTCTAGTTCTTGGAGGGGTCTCCCATTGTGTCTCATTCTTCATTGCTAATCAGTTACTATCAGTTTCCAGCTGCTTTCTGGCGCTAACACTGGTGCGCACACTTCTGAGTAACAAACCCAGAGCTTCCAGACTTAGACTCTAGAGCAGCAGACTAAGGGGGCAGCTGACTTAAGCAACGAGGGTGGAAGCCCGCACGCTGCATCAACAACGCTGCTGCACCAACCTGCTGCCTAGTTTCATTTTTGGTATCATAGCCAGAGCGTAGCAACAGCAGCAGAGGACAGACGCACAGCTGCCAGACAACGCCGGCAGACCTCCATACGCGCCAGTGTAGGGGAAATACTGCCGGATTTTTTCCAGCAGCATTGACCCGCCAGGTGCCGGCGTCAAAATTTTTCCCACGGCTACTGGGCCAGGGGAAATGCTGCAGGATTTTTTCTGGCAGCACTGACCCCCACGCAAGATGCAAGGAGGTGAGCGCCGACCACGTTAGGCCCCTGCTGACGACGACGCACACGGCGACGCCCTCAGGTGTGACTGATAGCAGCAGCGAGCAGCAGCAGCAGCTTGCCGCGGCAGCGAGCAGTGGCAGCAGCGGCCAGCAGCAGCAGCTGGCAGCAGCAGCAGCCTGCATCAGCAGCAGCCCGCAGCAGCAGCAGCCGGCAGCAGCAGCCGGCAGCAACAGCTGCACGCAGCAGCCAGCAGCAGCACCAGCCAGCGGCAGTAGCAGCAGCCGGCTACAACAGCCCGCAGCAGCAGCAGCTGCAGTAGCCCGCAGGAGCAGCTGTTGCAGTTGCGAGCCCGCTGCTCGAGGTAAGCAGCGAGCTGCTCGCTGCGAGCAGCTCGCTTCCCGCAGTGAGCAGCGAGCTGCTCGCTGCGAGCAGCTCGCTTCCCACAGTGAGCAGCGAGCTGCTCGCTGCGAGCAGCTCGCTGACCGCAGCAAGCAGCGAGCTCGCAGAAAGAAAGGCAAAACGGAAAAAAAAACAAACAAACAAACAAAAACAAACGGGGTCATCCCCCCCCCTTTTTGCTCAGGAGCAGCAGCAGCAGCAGCAGCAACAGCAGTAGCAGCAGCAACAGTAGTAGTAGTAACAGCAGCAGCAGCAGCAGCAGTAGCAGCAGTAGCAGCAACTGCACCAGCGGTAGCAGTAGCAGCAGCAGCAGTAGTAGCAGCAGCGGCTACAGCAGCAACAACAGCAACAGCGGCAGCAGCAACAGCAGCAACAGCCGCTGCAGCAGCAGCATCAACAGCAGCTGCCCCCTACTGCTAACGACACCAACCGTCCGCTAACGTCACTACTGACGTAAAAAAAAACAACAACAAGGAGGCCAGGAGAGGACTCTGTTGACGTCCGCCATCCTTGGCGGACATCATTGCTGACATCAGCAGAACACACCCAACAACAAAGAAGAACAAAACCAAGAAAAAAAGGCTTGGGACACACCATGGCTGACAATCAAGAGGCAGAGGGGTCCTCCTCTGCGGGAGGGACCCCTACCTCCCTTTTCTTGAAGCGCCTGAAGCAGCAAGAGCTGCACCAACGGCAGCAGTCGCCGCTGCAGCAGCCGCTCCTGCAGCAGCCGCCGCTGCAGCAGCCGTCGCTGCAGCAGCAATAGCAGCAGCAACAGCAGGGGTAGCAGCAGTAGCGACAACAATTGCAGTAGCAGCACCAGTCGCCGCAGCAGCAGCAGCAGCAGTAGCAGCAGCAGCAACAGCAGCAGCAGCAGCAACTGCAGCAGCAGCAGCAGCAGCAGCAACTGCTGCAGTAGCAGCAGCAACCGCTGCAACAGTAGCAGCAGCAACAACAGTAGCAGCACCAGCAGCGGCTGCCGCTACAGCAGCAGCAGCGGCAGTAGCAGTAGTAGCAGCACCAACAACAGCAGCAGCAGCAGCAGCAGCCGCTACAGCCATGGCAGCCCACTGGTGTCGTCGGCCGCAACCCTGATCCCATCGTGGCTCTTCAGCACCAGCTCGCCGCCTTGAAGCAATAGCTTGCCGCGCTACAGCCACCAGCCTCCCCCCCCATGACTCACAGGCGTAGTGCACATGGGCGGACAGAGACACGTTCAACAAACAGATTCCCCCAGGACGCGAAGAGAGGCAGGCAGAGACAAAGAGGGCAAGTCACGGATGCACGCCGACTGAATTCACAGCCTTCTTGAACGAGTCCCGCTTTAGTGCCTTGGTCAAGAAGTCAGCCAGCTGCCGTGCTGTCTCAACCCACACGATGCTGATGCTGCCATCGTGCAACAACGAACGCACATAGTGATACTCAACATTGATGTGCTTAATGCGAATGTGATGCACACCGTCATTGTCTGCAATGGCCATAGCACTCTCATTGTCACAATGCAAGGTGATGGACGCGACAGACTGACGCAACTTGGACAACAGCCAACGTAACCACACACTCTCACACGCGCTTGAGCCAAGGGTCACGTACTCAGCCTCAGCATTGCTGCGTGCAATGCACCCCTGCTTGCCGTTGCGCCAGGACACGACTGTGCCACCGATCAGGAAGATCCACCTTGTGCGACTCTTACCGTCTAGGCTGCCAGCCAAGTCGCTGTCGGTGTAGCCCACTGCGACGACGGACGGCTGGCGGCGGAACATGAGACCTCGCCGGCAACTGGGCCTGCAGGCCCGGAGGGGCCAGTAGATGCAACTGGCGCTAGCTTAGAGGGGCCAGCGGACAAGACCAGGGCTACTGGTCCGGAGGGACCAGCTGAGGCAACAAGGCTGCCAGCCCGGAGGGACCAGCGAACTCGACCGGGGCTGCTGGTCCGGAGGGACCAGCGGAGGAAATTGGGGCTGCTAGCCCGGAGGGGCCAGCGGACACGACCAGGGCTGCTGGTCCGGAGGGACCAGCTAAGGCAACTGGGGCTGCTCGCCCGGAGGGGCGAGCGAACACGACCGGGGCTGCTGGTCCGGGGGGACCAGCTGAGGCAACTGGGGCTACTGGCCCGGAGGGGCCAGCGGACACAACCGGGGCTACTGGTCCCTCCGGACCAGCGGAGGCAACTGGGGCTGCGGGCTCAGAGGACGCGACAAGGGCTACCAGCTCAGAGGGACGGAGTGATGTGTCTCCCGGAAGCGACAAGACGGAGGACAGACTCACCACTCCCCCACGCGACGGGAGGGATACGGACGAGCTGGAGCGGATGAGGTCATGGGGAAACAAATCCTCCAAGAAGAGGGCATCGCGGCACTCGACGATGCAGTGTCGGGACGGGTCCCAGAAGCGCCAGGCCTTAGACTGACGAGACACACCGAGGAAGCTGCAGGGGCGGCCGCGTGGGGCAAGCTTGCCGCCGTGCTGTGGGGCGAGCAGCCACACAATGGCTACGCAGCCCTAGACGCGAGCCGGGCGGAGGTCAGCGCACCGACCGCACCAGTGTTGGTAGGGTGTGGACTGACGGAGAAGAGGACCGTGGGGAATCCGGTTCCGGACCGAGGTCATGTAGGCCATGGCTTCAAAGTAGAAGCCATCGGACAGACCGGACTCGACGCGCATGGTGCGGACAGCGTCGGCCATGGTGCGGTTCCTGCGCTCGGAGACGCCGTTCTGGGCGGGTGTGTAGGGCGCAGACGTCTCATGGTAGATGCCGCGAGAGGCGAGAAAGGCCGTGGCCTCGCCCATGTACTCGCCGCCGCGATCGGAGCGAAAGCGGCGAAGAGGGCGGTCACACTCGNGTAGGGTGTAGACTGACGGAGAAGAGGACCGTGGGGAATCCGGTTCCGGACCGAGGTCATGTAGGCCATGGCTTCAAAGTAGAAGCCATCGGACAGACCGGACTCGACGCGCATGGTGCGGACAGCGTCGGCCATGGTGCGGTTCCTGCGCTCGGAGACGCCGTTCTGGGCGGGTGTGTAGGGCGCAGACGTCTCATGGTAGATGCCGCGAGAGGCGAGAAAGGCCGTGGCCTCGCCCATGTACTCGCCGCCGCGATCGGAGCGAAAGCGGCGAAGAGGGCGGTCACACTCGCGTTCCGCAAGGACAAGCCGGTCCTGAATGGCCCGAGCGACATCGCTCTTCTGCTGGAGGCAGAAAACCCAACGGTAGCGTGAATAGTCATTTGTGAGGGTGAGGACATAGCGGCCATGTTCCCCGACGGACGCTGTGCGGAGAGGGCCCATGACGTCCGAGTGGACCAGGTCAAGAGAGGCGGACGCACGGGAGACAACAAGGGATACGTGGATCGATTAATCTTCCCCTGAGCGCAGTCAATGCACTCAGTGGGGCACGAAGGAAGGAAAGTCTCCGGGTCAAGGCCCTTGGCCGGCTGGGTAAGGAGCATGCTGTCTATGGCGGCGGAGTGGACGTGGCAAAGACGGCGGTGCAAGAGGCGGGTGTGCTGAGGAGAAAGCGTACAGGTAACAAACACATGGCCTGTAGCGGCCGACGAGGGAGAGACAAAAGAGGAAGAGGAGAGGCGAGGGACATGCCACAGGTTGCCACGGGCCTTGGCATGCAGGATGACAAGACCAGTCGGACGCAACGACACAGTGCCAACACCACGCGAGTGCACAACGTCCATGCTCATGCGGTCAAGGGCAGTCACGGAAAGGAGGCTGAATTCGAGACCAGGGACGAAGAAGACATCAGTCAGAAAGACGTCACCGGCAGGACCACGAAAACAAACGACGCCAACGCCACGGACAAATAACTTGTCCGGAGCCCGTCCGGACACCGGAGACATTGCCGACAGGGCAAAGCATACTGAAGGCCTTGCGAGAGGCCGTCATGTGATGCGTGGCCCCGGAGTCGATGATCCAGGTCTCAGCAGGGTCCTGGACAGAGGTCGCCAGATCGCTGACGGTCACATGACAGCAAGCAACGGACGCGGGCTCTGTGGAAGGGGGCGCGAAACCAGCCTCCCAACTTGCCACCAGTGTGCTGCCGTTGTTCGTCCCTCCAGGACACGCCAGCCCGGCTGTGTCCGCTGCCACATATTACCTGGCACAGCAGCAGACTCAGCGCCAGCGGCAAACTGTGACCTCCGTCCTTGGCCTCACTCTGGGTGCCGGCCGCACGCAAAAGGACTTTGAGACGCCGCCGCCGTCGCTTCAGCGTTTTGGCAGCAGCGCTGTTGCAGCGTGCGCGCTTCCACGCTCGTTGCTTAATTCAGATGCCCCCTCAGTCTGCTGCTCTAGAGTCGAAGTCTGGAATCTCTTGGTTTGTAACTTAGAAGTGCGTGCGCCAGTGTTATTGCCCGAAAGCAGCTCGAAACTGATAGTAACTTATTAGCAATGAAAAACGAGACACAATGGGAGACCCCTCCAAGAACTAGCCTCCCCCCCCGGCTCTGTAGAGCTTGTTACTCAGTTCACCAGCTAACCAGAACATAGTTATTTTCAGGCTGGCAGGTTTTCTCGATGAGGCCTGCCAGACGGCCGACAGCCCAAAACCCGTGCGTCGCCCGTTTTGCCTGAAAACTGGACTATACCATAATACTGACGCTGCGAACGCAGCCGTGCGGTCAGAATCAACTAGAAAAATAGTAGCGAGGAGTTATGGCAGCCGGAACCCAGGCAGTGCCTACAATGGTTTATGCTGCCGAACAGGGCCATGCAACATGCATCAAGGACCCTAGGCAGCGCATGACGATGCGGACGCGACAGGACACGCTGGACGCATGCAGACATTAACTGCGGTGGTAGTGACCGCCGGCAGCACGACCGCCGAGGAGGCGTGCCGACGGAGCTGAACACGTCGCTGGAGAGAGGAGGCTCCAGCGAACTGCGAGAAGACCGCAGCGTGCGTCAACTCCATCGGACGACACTCCATCAGCGTCGAGTCTCGCCGTCGGTCATCTGCACGCCGATGTACACAAGCCGGGAGGACACAACAAAGCACAAAGAGCGCAAAAACCAATAAGTCCGCCGCCAGATGATGCATCGGTGCCTCCAGGGTCCGCATTAGGGATTTGTACGAGCATGGACACGGCCGAGTGGTCAACAAAACAATAGGATCATTACTAATCACAACACCCTGTCCACTTAACTTCATACAGACTCCAATTGCCACTTGCAAGTCTATGAAGTACAACTTCATCTACCTTTGCATGGGAAGGCTAGCACAGCTCCACTTACATTTACCAGGCAGTCTTGAGCCAACTAATCATCCAGTTGATCTGCGGTTTGAGGTTTTCTCCCACCCGCGTCAGCGCTCATAATAGCAAGTCAGAATGTTTGCAACGCATCGGAACGTTTCTGCCTGTTACCCACCAAGGTCGTATCGGTTTGGGTAAGTGTTCCTTGTTCTGCAGATTTGCACCATTAGAGAAAGTTTGATGTCAGGGGTCAAGATTGGAAAATGAGGGGTTCAAAGGGTAATCAGAAGTAAAACCCTTTTTCTGCATGTAGGCACGCTGCCAGCCAGCACACACACACTGCCATCCCGCAAATGAACCTGGCCATGACACTTGAATGCTGGAGGCCCAGCCTATGCTTTGCCAGAGCCCTCACTTCCTCTCTTTCTCTCTTGCTATCGGCTACGCCACCACCTCGCCAGGGCCAACAGCGCCGCCGTCCACGCCGGTGCCGTCAACTGGCGCCCCTGCTCCCGATGTGTGCTGCCTTAGCACCATGAGCGCCTCCTCCACCTTCGCCAGGAGGGCTTCCGGCGACTCAAGCAGCAACAGCAGCTCCGAGTTGTCCATCTCCAGAAGCATGCCCGTGATCTTACCCGCCAGGTCCGGCTGCACATGGGTAACACAAAGTGGGTGGGAAGGAAAGGTGTGGGGGGTGGGGGGATGGGTGCTCAGTACAG
>SZWC01009565.1:8822-22884 GCA_023375785.1 Penium margaritaceum
TATACTTCCAAAGTCACCAGTCACATACAAACCGTCGGTCCTTTGGAGTGTGTTGGATCGAATGCCTCAGGTAGTACCGGTCGAGTTTGAGACTCGCTCGAAAGTTGGATGTGTCTCTTTGTACCGCTTCCTGCACACGTTTCAAAGCTCCTTTGTTTCTATGTTGAGTTGTTGGAGAAGATGGGTGTTGGGAATATCGATTCTTGACAGCTTCGGGTACATGTCTTCTTTCATGCGAGCTTGTCGGCCGGTGGTGCATCCCATCGTGCCAGGTGTCATGAAGGCAAAGGGTTTATGTAGCCGGAGGGGTCCGTTAGCGGATTGATTGTCAGAGTTTTTGGTACCGCACCGTTCACCATAAATGTTGCCGTTAATGCCTGGTTCACCCAGAGGAAATAATTGCATGCATTCTGCTAACACTCCATTTTCAGAGTCTGTCAGTTATTGCTGTTCATTGCCGGACGCGCTCCCTCCATTTTCTGTCATTGGTTTGAGGTCTGCAAACTTCTAAATGATGGAGATGCACTGAAGACTCATACAAGGTTGTCACCTTGTCTGTTAATATGTCGCCTGTTACTCCAGACGGAACGTACGTGGTTCATAGGGATGAGTGTAGAGCAAAAGACAATTCGAGGCATTGGGGCAGTTCAACTGTTTATATTTAGCATTAAGTGTTTTTTTATGAAACATTTCGGACATGTCAAGTGTATACATACACAACAGAGAGAAACACAATGAGGCATATGTTGGGTCTTAGACGCTCGATATAAGCAACGTGCATGTCACTACGTCATGAGTTGTTGTTTCAAGAGATTCTTTCCAGAAGTTGGGAGAGTTCAAGAATTTTGAGGCATGGATTTATAACATCTTAAAGAAGTTGACCAAACATTATAAAAACGTCAATACGGGTCCTGACACTTCTATTGACCATTCTGGAAAACATATCGAGTGTGTCAGAACCATCATCATTAGAACACCGGAGGTCGAGGCAGGTGGCCCAAATGCTCTCAGCCGATCGGCGTAAAAATCCTGAGGTTGACACGCGGTGGACCACAAATTTCATGATAGAAATACCCACTCACGGAGTTTAGGGACTTGTGTACCTCTGGGACATAACACATACTTGTGGTCTTGGGCGTCCAAGTCCTGTGATTCATGTGAAGTCCCATTGTGAAAAGGCCATTTGATAGTAAGAAGCCGGGGATGTTTGAAAATGTTGAGCCACGACTTTGAGAAAGTTGAGCGTTGTTGAAAATTTGAACAAAAAACATCAGAATATTGATAATTTTTGTGATATTTCTCTTGATCCTGAGAAATTTCCGAGGGGCTCCCCAGCTTTGATGGCACCGACGTGGCAATAAAGTCTTTTGAACTGACATACTCACATGCAACACAGGTGCAAGACCAACAAGAGTTTGACTATTGTAAGGTAGAGTCTCATAAGCTTCAATTGCTTTGAAATGCAGAGAGAGATGCCAACTGGAAAGCACACAGCATAATAACTGTCATGTTTCATTGTGGGTGGCGTACGAGGCATACAGTAGGTTCATCTTAAACCTGACCCAAAAACCACTGTTCTGGATGAAGCTTTAGAAAGGCATCCAAATGATTCACCGTCTGAACCTAGGGATGAAATAATTTCAGCCGGACACAATGAATAGTCACATATGCAATTCTGGCATTCATTGGTGTAAACACAATGTAAAAGTTTTGCAACTTGGGCCCACACTCAGGTTGTCATTGTGCAGAATAATGCAAGCCATAGTCTCATTTTACTCACAAAATAAGCCTTACATCAATACTGCCTCAGCAGCCTCAGCCCCTAGAGCCACATACTTCGCCTCAGACGAGCTACANCTTTGAAATGCAGAGAGAGATGCCAACTGGAAAGCACACAGCATAATAACTGTCATGTTTCATTGTGGGTGGCGTACGAGGCATACAGTAGGTTCATCTTAAACCTGACCCAAAAACCACTGTTCTGGATGAAGCTTTAGAAAGGCATCCAAATGATTCACCGTCTGAACCTAGGGATGAAATAATTTCAGCCGGACACAATGAATAGTCACATATGCAATTCTGGCATTCATTGGTGTAAACACAATGTAAAAGTTTTGCAACTTGGGCCCACACTCAGGTTGTCATTGTGCAGAATAATGCAAGCCATAGTCTCATTTTACTCACAAAATAAGCCTTACATCAATACTGCCTCAGCAGCCTCAGCCCCTAGAGCCACATACTTCGCCTCAGACGAGCTACATACAATGCAACCCTGCTTGCCACTACTACGTGATACAGCATTGCCACATAGCAGGAAAAAATAGCCTATTTGATTTTGCATATCAGGGCTCCAGGCCAAGTCATTGTCAGTGCAGTCATGGACTAATACTGGATGCTGCCGACAAAAGGATATTCTGAGGTACTTTGTAGAAACCATGGACCACACCACTTGCATAGACTCATGAAGGGCTTTCCTCTGAAGACATTGTGAGAACCGTGCAAGGATTCTGAAGTTCAAGGAAATGTATTGCGGACTGGTCATGGTCAAGGACATCAAAGAGCCAATGAGGCGCGATGTCCAATGTTCCCCCTCAACTGTGTTGGATCATCCACCTTCAAGATAACCTGCCCGTCCACTGTGATGGGTATGGATGCTGTGGGAGCAGCACCGCAAAGGTCGAAGGATTGCCACCCCATAATGCGCGTGTGGCGTGCCTGATGAAGCACTAGTGTCTGGCATCATTGGTAACACATGATCTCCACCCCAAGGAATACAGTCGTAGGAACAAGGCCCTTCAGCTTGTAGGGAGTCTGAAGGACCACCTTGGCCTCCTTCACGGCCTCCATCAAAGGATACAAGATTAGGAGACCAGGATGACAGTCAGGGGCTCAGCAGTTTATCAGAAGAAGAGGGACGGAGCTGGGCCTCTTTGCACGTACCCAACACGAGCCAATGTGCCTTTCAACTCCTGGTTCAAGCACTAAGGTGACTTCTTGAGGTTGTACAAGAGCTTGAGCACGTGAAGTTCTTTGTCACTGACCTCAAAACCAGGTGGCTGGACCATATCAATCTTCTCCTCTTAAGTCCCATAGAGGAACACATTGTTCACATCCATCTAACTCCTAATTGTGCTGAGCACCGATCTTAAAAAAAGCACATACTGTAGTCATACGGCCAAGGAGGTGAAGGCATCATTGAAATAAACATCCTCAGCCTGTGAAAATCCCTTGGCTTTCAGATGAGCCTTGTAGCAATCCAATAATCCGTTGGACTTCAACTTTTTGTGGAGGATCCACTTCTCCTCTACGACCTTCTGTGTGGAAAAAATAGCATGAATCTTGTACACACCATGCTTTTGGATGGAGCTAAGCTTATTTACAAGAACCACAACACAAACATAGATTCACAGTTGAGATTACCTCCTACAATGTGCCTAGATCAGGCACCATCAAGGGAAATCTCCAGGTGGCTAGGGCACATGCATCCAGAGTGCTTCTAACCATGACAAGGTCTGTTGTGACATCACAGGCAATCAAAACCTCAGAAGAGACCAACTCGTGGCTGATAGGGCACACTGGGTGCACCTCAGTGAAGTCCACCTCGACACTAAGGCCAAGGACCTCCATGCCAGGGTCTTCTCTCTCAATGTCACAGGTAGGAAATCCAGGCACTGAGTCAGCTACACGTTGAGTCTTGGAGGCCAGAGGTAAAAGGAGACTACCGAGCTCATGGGAGTAGTCTGAGCTTGAGATGCTCACCTCAGGCTGAAGGCAGGCTGCAAGGGTATAGCCACAAAGTCTGCCAGGACAGGGGAAGAGAGTGCAGACGTAAGTAATTCCTGGGCGTGCATGGGGAAGGTGACGAGAAAAGGTGCAAGTGAGATAGGAGAGACCAACTGAACATTGTCGGCAGGTGCTCATGGGGACTGACACAAGGACAGGACCACGTGTGCCGGTGGCCACTGGCACAGGCATGGGAACAGGTATGCTGGTCGGACTGGCAAGGCCACTGGGATGACGGCCATGATCACTGGGTCGTCATGGGCCAGATACCAGACCTCAGGCATACCCATCCATGGACCTAGACTCTCCAATCTGCTGGAAAGCCACGTAAATGTGGATGTGATCAGCAGCCAACGACAGAATGTTGACGAGATCTTTATACTTGAGAGCCTTGAAGAACAGGGTGTCACGTGACTCAACGATGCAATGACGAACAGGGTCCCAAAGACGCAAGGCCTTCGGCCATGGGGATTTGCCAAGAAAGGCACACATGCGGCTGCTTTTTGAGAACTTGGACCCCTGCTGGTCCTCAGTGTACCAGATACAAGCAAGGGAGCCCAAGACTAGTGCAAGACAAAAATCAACACAATTGCCAAATCAGAGCCTGTACAACTGAGGGAAACTTACGAAGGAAAAAATCCTACTGGTTACCGAAAGTGGTCCTGACAACTTGGTAGCACCCGTGTGGCAGGCTGTGATCCCAGGCGTAGCTGACGGAGCTGATCCATAAGAATGGGAATCTCACTTAGATGTGGATGTGCAGCTATATGCTCTACTTACACAATGTCATCAACCTCAGGTGGGGGCTCCAATCTTGCAGATACACGAAAGGAAGATGGCCTAGTCCATGGTGTACCTCTAGTGGCTGTACCAGGCGTGTGTTGGGAAGTCCTTGCGCTCCCCCGTACAAGGTTGTAGAGCTCCTTGAGCACATCGGTCTGCTGCTGCTGCTGCTGTCGGCTCATCTTGTCCTGGTGTTGGCGCATCTCCTCTTGCGCATGGTAGAAATCATTGATTGCCTGCAGTTGTGAGCTCATTAGCCCTGACACGGAAGAAGTTGAGGGTCCTTTGGTTCCTTTTCCTTACTATTGCCTAAAGCTATGTGCACTAATGAGTATGGGAGGTGATGAAAAAGTGATCAAAACAAAAAACCATTGGTGTTATTCAAGGATATGAAATGCTGGAAAAACGATGTCCTGGCTGTTTATGAAGCCAAAGAATTAATGGAATCCACAATCCTTATGCTGACATCAGCAGGGACGTGCTGATATCAACATGCAACATTTTGATATCATTAGGGTCGGAACCATGCTGACCCTCCTCTACGAGCTCTGTTTCCCCCCTTTTTATGGTATTGTGGATTCCTCAAAATCTTGCAAGAAGTGAGTGGAGGGATGAACTTGTCACCCTCCCTCTCAGTAACCACGGTGGTTGCTACCGCCGGCTGCCTCTGTTGTTATTGATGCACAACAGTGCAGCTACGCCACTTCCCAACTGTGATGGCAGGCAGCCACGTATCATGTGGCTTCTTTGCAAAACAGCTGCACAGCTGCTATGCTGTGCAGTTAATGATGCTGGAAAATGTGGTCACAAAATGACATGGTCACGCAGTTACGTAGCTGCTACTACTGCTGCTGCACTGCTGACACTGCTGTTGTTGTTGATCTAACTGCGATGCTGCCGCCTCTACTACTGCTTCCTTTAATACTGCGCTGCTACCACCACTGCTGCTACTTTTCTTGTGATGATAATGCTGCTTGCTGTTGCTGCAAGATGCTTTTTCTACTGCTAACTGCTGCCTCTCATAACTGCTACCACTTATCGCTACTACCACTACTCCCTGTTGTATCTCACTGCTGATTCCAACTACTGTTGTTGCTCTTGTCCACTTCTGCTATTACTTCTCCTCAGCTAGAGCTGCTGCTACAGCTATGCTACTTCTCCTCCATGTGGATGCTATTGCTATCAAACTGCTGATGTTGCTACTTTGGTAGTGGCAGTGACTTCAGCCATCCACTTGAGGTAGTCACGTAATGATGCCGCTGCTGCTGACATCATAGCAATGTCTCTGCTGCTGTTGTCTGCTACCATGGGTTCCAAGAACATGGGTGTAATTATGAATCTTAGTGTTGCTGCCGATGTTGTGTCTCTGTAGCAGCAAGAAGGGTCTTGCTGCTCTGATAACATGAGAAATAATGTTACTAACATCGTTGTTGCTGACTTGGAAACGTAGTCCAATTAACTAAAGCACTAGCATGCAATGCAGGTGTGATTAGAGCAAGGATTTGGCGAGGGTGTAGATTCTCATAAGATTCAATAGCTTTTAAATGCAGAGAGGGATCACAACTGACAAGGACCAACATGAACACCGGTCGTGTTGAATGGTGGGTGATGCATGCGGCACAAAACCATTGTTTTGGTTGTAAATTTTAAATC
This sequence comes from Penium margaritaceum, assembly GCA_023375785.1. Lineage (NCBI taxonomy): Eukaryota > Viridiplantae > Streptophyta > Zygnematophyceae > Desmidiales > Peniaceae > Penium > Penium margaritaceum. Next base: position 15,042 of record SZWC01009565.1, read on the forward strand.
AGGCTAACAAATTATACACTGTCTGAACCTAGATGTTGAAGATTTGCCCCTCTGCATGCCCAAGTGCGGCGCCGGGAGGCGTCGATGAGCCGCCAGAGAGAGGAAAATCCTCGTCGATGGATCTGGCGACTTGTGGATTGCTTGGATCCTAAAATGGAGGATTGACCCTGAAATTTGACGAGTTGCTCAATCCGGTGAAAGTTGTTTCACCGGAATCAGACAAGTAACGAGGGAGATGTGGGCTTCCAAAGTTGGGGTGTGCGCGGCGGCTCTGGGAGTCGGCCGCGGTTCGACCGGAGGTGGATAATCCATCTGGAGATTTTGCTCCGGAAGGGCTGCCGAGGCGTCCGGCGAATGATCCGCCGGATGCCAGTAGTGCAGTTTGTTACTGAGGGACTGAGGGCCAAATTTCTGGCTCGGCGTCCGGAACTCAGTAGTACATTTTGTTACCCGGGGACTTGGTCAAAATTCCGACTGCAGGTCCGCGAACAGGTTTCGACCCACATCCATCCCCATCACAAAACTCGATGATTAACTCATCAAAACAGACCCCAAAGGCGCAAGGGGTGCCGCCACTACGCATAGGGACATTTGCGCCTCCGGAATGGTGTTTTGATGGGTCCTTGATGTGTGAAGGCGCCTCGGCGGGCGATGTGGTGCGCGCCGCCGAGTGAGCGGCTGGTTTGGGGTGCTGCGCTTTGACTGACGTAGCGGGAGCTACAATTATCCAAATTGTGCACGGTTTGGTGCGTTGGAGAGCTCATGACTAGTCCTAAAAATGTTCATGTCATGTCCATGTTCAAAAACTAATGCAAAATTGCGTTATTCCCTTTGCAAAAGTAACTGTCTCACAAATGCCTTCAACTCCCAGAAACATGGCGTGAGGCGACCAGAAAGCTCACGCTTAGACTCAGAACCTGCACAAAACATAGCCATGAGCACAGTAGACCGGTCGGGCCACGTTGGAACTGCCTCCACCTGGGGGCCGTTTTCTGACACTAGAGATGCGGAACTTCTAGCCAAATGTTGCAATTGGTCGGACACGCAAGTCGGACATCATTCATTGTACACACAATGTAAAAACATGTAAATCGGGCCCAGGACCGATCCGTCGAGAAAAACTCTAGAAGCTATAGAAGAACTGCAAAAGGTCCGAACAAGTATGTATGACGTTGTTGTCGCTATCCTGTAGCTTCTGGTGGGTGGACCACCACACAACGACTCGAACGGTTGCGTCTCCAGCTCTTGCACTTAGGTCATCATCGGAGTTTGTAGATTGGCATCTAGAGCTTGCTTGAGGGGATTTTCCCTTCGTGTCACTCTTGGGGGCGATCGTCATCAACAACTGGTGTAGCGAGACTTGAATATTTCAAGTCTCCTGAGGCCCATTATTGTTTTACCTCACCCCCTCATTCTGGGTCCGAAAAGAGGGGGTATTATCTTGAACACATGAGTTCGCATGAACTTTCCGGTTTCTAAACTCATAGTTTGACCTAGAAAAACTCGAGCTTTGTTTTTAACACGTCAAAGCAAAATCGTTGCGTGCGAGGCACGATCGACGATTTCATGCTGATACTTTTACTTTTTCTCGAGTCACTCTTGCTCGCTCCTACCCCTTGTCCTAGCTCGCTCTCGCTGGAAATGAGGGCAAGCTAGGAAGAGGGCACGAGGTCACAAGCCTTGCCCTTGATGGCCTCGTGGCCTCTCAGCTGCCAATCAAGCCACCAGCTAGATCGGCGGCTGGTGGCTTGCCGGTGGGTGGCCGACAGATTATCTGACCGGCCACCCAGCCACCCAGCCAGCCGACCACCAGCCGGCCACCAGCTGGCTGGCGGCCAACGCGTGGCTGGCCATCGGCCAGCCCTCGCATTAGCAAGGGGTGGTTGCAAACCACCCCGTTGCTAATGCAAAGGTAGGAGGGCCGAATCGGCCCTCCCGTGACATTCCTCCCCACTTATTATGAACTGTCCCGGTTCATGACCATCATGTGAGAGAGCCCGATAGTGAGTTGTCAACATTGTGAAAGAAAATTAATAAATCCATTCACTAGCTAAGTATGAACACGAGCATGGCACTTAGACCTAAGTTGCAGCTTGTCGGTCAGCACGGCTAGCGGCCTCCCCCTTTAGGCTGGAGCGTCAACGCAACAACCATGTTGGGCGTCCCCAACCTCCTATGGTCGCAGTCCATGAATGCCACTCAGCAGGAATGGTTTTCACTTTCTCCGCGTTCAAGTGGTGCCCCCTGCCACTCATTGATCTTTGCAAGCTGCTAGCTTGCTCCACTACTCGTTGACCACCCTGGTGGGCAACTGAGATTCGGGCTCCCATGAGTTATGTTCAGGTCCACAACCGACCCAATGAACAAGGTATTCCCTAACAACGTGAAACCGCAGTGTACGCTCTCGGTACTGGAGTAGGTGAATAACTTTGTGTTGGCTGTCGGTAGGTTGGACTCCCTATCGTGGCTGAACGGTTCCCTCTGTCGTGCATGGAGCTAGCAAGCTCACATGAAACATGTCATGTATCTTCATACTCAACAAAAGCAGCAATTGGTATGCCCCTGGCTTAATGCATGCAACGATGGAAAACAACCCATTCCACTTCGGTAGAAAGTTTTCCGGCCCAGTGGACTTCAGCCAAAGATTTTTAATTCTAAGCATCAGTTTGTCGTTGATGTAAAACAAGACTTCACGGTGACCTTTGTTGGTTTATGTCTTTTGTTGTTGCCAAGCAGCTTCAAGGTGCCCCTGAACCTCCTGTAACGAGGATTCTATGCGCTTGGTAAAGGCTTGAGCAGAAGGAACCTGTCCACCTGTGATCCCATTTTTCACCAATGAAGAGGGCACCATTGGATGCCGACCATTGTCCAACACAAACGGTGTGAACTGTGTAGTCGTGTTCAAAGAGTTGCTCACCGTAAACTCTACCAGTGTTAATTGTTTGTCTCAGTCATTCATGGCAGGGTCCACATACATACGAAGCATCTGCTCTAGAGTGTGATTCATGCACTATGTTTATCCATCAGTTTGAGGGTGAAACACTGTCAACATTTGCAACTTGCTGCCAGAGTACTTGTCCATCTTTTGCCAAAAATTACTGTCAAATTTCTATCTTGATCAGAGATCATGCGCAACGGCAAGTTGTAGTGTTATACGGCATCCTTAAAGAAGAGATGAGCAGTCTCTTCTTTGTTCACAACAGTGGTAGTAGGAATGAAGTGTGTCATCTTCGTTAGAAGATCCAAAACCACTGGTATTACATCGTGCCCACGAGCTGTGTTCGAAAGACCAGGAATGAAATCTATGTTGACGCACTCCCATGGAGTCCCCGGAATGGGAAGAAATTAGAGGAGTCCAGCAACATGTTTGTTCCTAGCCTTTTCATGAAGACATGGATCACATGTCATGCAACACTCACGGACATCAACACTCTATCTTGGCCACCAATAATGGTCCGAGAGTGCCCGTCTGGTCTTTCGAGGTCCCATATGGCCTGAAACCAACGGGTCATGGAACTGGGAGATAATCTTTGCTGGAAGGTCTCCAGAGTCCGGCACAACAACTTGTTCTCTGTGCGAGAAGATTTACTGTATTTTTCACCGATCCATACTAATTTAGATTTTCAGAGTCTTGAAACCAAGAATCCACATAGTATCCCATTCGGATCCTGTTTACAAAACCGTTGTAGTGGAATATCTCTTTAGGTGGTTGCCGCAGAGGTGCAGGAGGTCTAGTGTTTGCATTGTTGCTCTCACAATGGCCATCAAATACCGACTTCCGTGGTTGCCTTAAATTTCCATAGGCTATCAAATTAATGGATCGGCCACGTTGATGCATCCTGGCCGATATTCCGATGTGAATGAGAATTGGCTCAGGTATTTGTTTGAATGCGCCTGTCATCTTGACAGGTTTGGTTGCGTTTGGAAAACCACCAATGGGTTATGGTCGGTCACGACCGTCACATCCCCTTCAGCACCCTCGAGGTAGCAACGCCGCATCTGAAAAGCATTAACTAGTGGAAGGAGTTCTTGATCCCGAGTCGTGTACCGTGTCTCTGCGGGAAAAAGCTTCTCGCTCTCATACGCAACTGGATGACCGTTCTGTATAAGGACTGCTCCAAGTCCTACTACCGACGCATCACATCGCACCTCCAACGGTTGTGATGGGTTGAGAAGAGCATAGATGGGCGCTATAGATAAAATCTCTTTGACCTTGAGGAAGGCAAATTTACAATCAGAAATCTACTCCCAAAGCACGTCTTTTGACCTGAGTCTGGTCATTGGTGCTACCAGGGTTGAATACCCTTGCATGAACCGTTGGAAATAGTTTGCATTGCCACAGAAAGACTGAATGTGTCCAACATTTTCTGGGCGAGGCCAGTCCACGACAGCTTGGACCTTTTGTGGGTCAACACCGATATTATCCTTGCCGAGTATGTGTCTAAGGCATTTGAGCTCATCTTGTACAAATTTGCACTTGCTCACTTTTACATAGAATTTCTGTTCCCAAAGGATTGCAAGAACCTCTTGTAGATATTTTATGTACTCTTCCATGGATTTGGAGAAAACCAGGATGTCATCCAGGTAAACCAAGACAAATTGGCCGAGTTGCTTGGCAAACGTTGGTTCATTTCTCCTCAGAATGTTGCCGGGGCGTTCGTTAGCCCGAAACAAAAACCTCGGAAGTGATAGTGTCCCATGTGCATTCAAAACATAGTTTTAGGGACATCATCTTCCATAATGAAGATTTTATGGTACCCTTGAGATAAATCTAGGAACAAGAATGCTTTTTCCCCTTGGATTTGGTCAAACAAGTACTCAATCTGCGGTAAGGAGAAGTAATCTTTTCATCGTCAGCTTGTTCAATACCTGGTAGTCTACGCACATGTGTAAACCACAGTCCACCTGTTTACAAAAAGGATCGACGCACTGTACGGCGAGCTTCTTGGCTCGATCCACCCCTTTGCAAGGTGCTCTTTGATTTGGCGTTCAACCTCTCACCTCGTTGCTGGACTGAGGCGGTACATGGGTTTAAACGGAGGAGTTGCCTCCGGTTGTAGTGGAATCGTGTCGCCGATGTTTCATTCTAGTGGAAGCCCAGCCGGTGGGTCATAGAGTGTATTTGAAAACTGTGCCAATAAATATTTGATCTCTTGCAGCGTGTCTTCCTTCACATCGTCTTCCACTCTCTGCAGCTGAGACAAGATTTATTGACAACCTTGCCAAATACGTCTCTTGCATTGCATCACAAACAAGCTGGCATGGATCTTAAGTCATATCAGTCACAATTGCATACTCAAAAGTAGCATAAAATGATGTTGTCCCTTTTGGATGATCAAACGCTTTGATTCAAAGTACATTAGAGCCTTGTTTTAATGGAGCCACAAATTGTCTAGCACCACGTCAAACGGGTCAAGAAGGTTGAGTACCTTCAACGTAATACTCTATGTGTACCTTTGAATAGAAATTTTTGCTGTATAGGTACCAATCACGGGTACCGTATGGTTGTCACCAACAGGAACTGCGCCATTTGATGGCTCGTACTTTAGGCCAAATTGTCGGGTCAATCCAAGGCTAACAAAGGAGTCATCTCCTCCATTTTCAACCATGTTCACGGAAGCACCCGCTAGGTGTCCTTTGAACTACATCTTCATATTGTTTTCACTCTTTTAAGTGAACATGATTGACGACGGTAAGACAAGTTTGTGATAAACATGAAATCTACGCGGCAGATGCTGTAGCTTCTATGATTCACCTACTCGAGTCCACATCTTGTGGGTATGTGTACATTTGGCTAGTACCTTCCAGTCTGTAAACTTGACAAGGGTAAAATTCTCCACCAAAGGTACAAGAAACGTGATTAAACTCATCGTTTTGAGGGTGTTTGCTTCAATTACCGCATCACAAAACTCGTGTGTAGTGGTCGGTATCACCACCACTAAGCATGTACGATTACTCATCTTGTCCAGAGATGCAAGGTTTAGTGGGCAATGCCGGTGAGCAAGTGTAGAATGAGGCAAAATTTAAGGAAATAAAAACAAAGAGAAACATGAACTCATCAAAATCTCAGGTTATTTAACATCGTCATCTGAAAACATGAACATACGCCCTTGATCCAGTTTTTCCACTAAGTGGTCCTTTCTAACGTCACTCAAGGATGGGGAAAACCCGCCCCATGGCGGGTTTTCCCCATTGCCATGACCGCGGCCCTGTCCACGGCCCTGTCCATGTCCTCCTGGTGCACCATCTCCATGAGGTTCCGTAGTTGTGGCCAACGCCGAGGCCTCTTGTCCACAACCAGTAGCCTCAGGGCACTAGGCCCTTAAGTGGCCATGCTGCATGCAGTTGTGGCAGAGCCTGTCGCAAAAGGCTGCATTGCAATGCTCACGCGACGCCTGCAGCTCGTCGTTGTTGCGGTTGCGCTTGTTGTTGGGGGCCTTGTGCCCACCAGCCTTCTTAGTTAGAGGATTTGCGGGCGGCTTACCCTTGGCCTCGCCTCACTGTCCGGATGACCCACCAGTCCCTACATTATCCATGCGCATGTCACGGCCTTGCAGTGTGCACGTATTTGACCATAGAACAGAGTAGTGCTTTGGGTTTTCCAAATACACTTTGCTCATGTAGTCTCGCAATACCCTCCAGCTTGTCCAAGCTTGGCCAGTTGCCGTCGTTGTGGTCTTGTCCTTTTGCTTCTCACTGGCAAGACCATCATGTAGTTACTCCAACAACACACACTCTGGACACTTGAAGGTCTGATTCCCATCGCCCTTGGTGAAGCTTTCAGCTTCCTCAAAGAGTGCGGTGAACTTGCTCAAGTAGGCTTCAAGTGAGCTACCCAACTGCCTGAAGTCCTTGATCTCATGGAAGGCGCGTTAGACCTCCTCTAATTGGGTGTACTTCTTACGAATGATCACGTAGAAGGCCTCCCACAACATGGCCTGCCACTCAAGGTGTAGTTGTTGCGCACCCCACTCCTTGACCACATACTTGAAGAGCTTGTCCTCAAGTTGCATCGTGGTGAGGTCGTCACATGAACCAAGTGGCGTCTTGTGGACACATACGATGTGGTCCATGCGATTCAGTAAGTCAGTCACCTTTACGCCCTTCGAAAGATCTCCACACCGTGGAGGAAGGACATGTTCACGATCGTCCCAAAGTTGTCCAGGTGGGAAAATTGTCACTACCATCGGCGATGGAATCAGCACCTATAGCCCGCTGTGATTGTTGCTACATCCCCACCTGGGTCATGCTCTGCAATGCCTTGTCCAGGTTGTCGCATCGGTGGCTTACCTCTTAAGCGGTCAGGCACTATAGCTGGCGATCATGGTCGATGTCATTGATGCTCTATCTGACGTGGGCTAGCAGGTTGGAAAACATGAACTTGAGCTCTGATGTCCTGAGAGCGTTGACAAAAGCCTCCAGGGCCTCGCGTTGTCTGTGCACCTCTATCCACTATTGGATCCAGTTTTCATGCACGCCTCCAAGGAGTCCCACCTTCCGAAGGAGATTGTTGTCAATGACGGCGCTCGAGTGAGCAGTGGCCTGCCCCATTGCGGCCACATCGTAGGAAGGGGGGTCTGGCCCCACTCCTCCGGGTGGTGCCGTACTTCCATCGTCGGCGGTGATCTTGATTCGGCCTGCCGCCTTGGCACGAAACTCAGCAAGCCTTTGACAATCATTGCAAATTGCCTTCACGGCAACGTTGTCTAGCTCGTTCTCGTGGGAACTTCTCGTGTGGCTGCTTTTGGCACCTTTGCTACTCTCTGCAACCTTGCTATTGTTGGCAGCTTTAGGCGATCCAGCGAGCATCTTGCCCTTTGTGAGCAATGGGCTTGAGTTTGCT
>SZWC01009565.1:31279-41345 GCA_023375785.1 Penium margaritaceum
ACCCCCCCCCCCCCCCGCCTCCTTTTTCAACAGCTAATACACCAGTGCATTGCGCACAATGACTTCATCCGTCAAGTGGAATCTTCTCCTTCTGTGGTGATTTCCTCAGAACAAGGGCCCATTTGCCACAACGTTACCCTCCGGCAACTCTTCACTCAGGACCTTTCATCATTCACAACATCTCAACGGCATGCAATCATGGAAATTCTTCATTCCTGGTCCAATATCCTTCATGCTGGGCCTCCTTCACCCGTTTGGCCAGTGTCATGAAATCATTTACAATACAGGACTGCACATGCTTTCCTTACCCCATGTTCTTTTTGTTATCCACAGGATCCACATGCGCATGCCACACATTCCAAGTATTCCCCTCACTTCAGCTTCATCCCCACCCCCAGACCCAACCGCACATGGCACGAGATAAATCTGACGCTCTAGCCTTTATTGACAACAACCATCGCTGGATTGGCACGCCTTCCAAACAACTCGTGCCTCCATGTTGGGTATCCCACAATGTTATCTCTCTTTTCAACATTCAGTGTCGCCTCCTGGCTGCACACGGGTTCTATCCATCCTATGAAGGAAACTGGGCAGATAAACTACCCCGAGAATACCTTTGTTTGGCCCTCCATCCACCAAGATTTCACACACTTGCCAATCAACATTCAAACAAAAGATCTCATGATCTGCATCCTCTTTTGCTACATCCCTGTCGCCTATGACACGTGCTTTAGATATCCGGACAAGAGGGATGCCTGTCCATGTTTCTTTGCCATCACACACTATTTCTTCTTATGAAATTGACTTCACAGACTCACAGCCCACCTTATCACACTTTACCAGGCCTTTTTTCCTGGCCTCCCATTCGATCCAATCAATCTCTTCAGTGTGTCAGTTGTTCTACATTATTCCACCTTATATGGCAGTGTGGGCAGACCACAATCCTCCCTGAAAATGAAGATTCTCGCTCTATACCACCACATTTGGCTTGTCTCTTCTGTCTTTTAAAAATTGCATAAGTTTTTCTTTTAAAGTTTGACTAAATACGTCTAAAACACACGCAAAATTTAGTGAAAGCAGATATTTGCCTCAAGGCCTTTGAATCTGCCTTCGTCTTCTTCATTGGATTATGAAACTTTTTTACCAAAAAACCTCACTATATCCTACGTCTTCCCTCTGGTTTCAATTGCTGGTGGAAACATCCATATCTATACCCTTTACCTTCTTTATCTTCTTCCATGGGGGGCAGGGTTCAACTCCCAGGCATCTTTACGTGCTGAGGTGGCTCCTCCCATCTGAATCAGTTACAACCAGGGGGAAAAAAACATCTGTGTAATGCATACATGGATTACAAGAAAAAAAGTTGTCTAGTAGAATAAAACAGAGTTGTAACTACTTACAAAAAAAAATCAACTCTCTCCACAATTTGAGTGGCGGATAGGGGAAAACCTGAAATACCTTGGTTATCTTGTGGAAATAAAGATGTCCCTTAATGATACTTGTAGATGGTTTTGTTTTTATAGTTTTGAAGGTATCTATTTTCTTCTTGTGTCGTTTTACTAGGATGAAATGGTTTCCTGTCTAGGTGATTCTGATCTTCACTTTCGTGTTATGGTCTCTCCGGCTTGCTGCTGTGGGCCCATTTCATCATGGATTTCTGTACGACAGTTTCCTTTGTCCATTTTCACGTGCAATGGGTACTTTGCAGACATTCTGCAAACACAGGGGTGGTATGTGGTCAAAGCTGAGCATCACGCTATCACACCAGTTGGTGTCACACTGGATACCTTCACTGTCCCATCCATCGTCACACTGGATAGAGGAAGGATTGTGATCAAATCACCCAAAATCAATGGTGTTTTCCTGATCTACATCCCAGTTTGTCGAGCGAGGGTCCTCTTATCTGGCCCTTTACCCATTTATATCAACAAACATGTCACAAGAAGAATGCACGAAGGCCACTTATATGCCTTTTAGCTTGTACATCTGCCAAGTGGGATGTTTTATTGCATGCTTTGGTTGTGAATCTGTTGCCTCTGATTGATCCCTCAATGATAGAATGCGAGAGAGAGAGAGAGAGAGAGAGAGAGAGAGAATAAAGTCCATTTTTTTGTATTTTTACGTTGAGCATAACATGGATGGTGACAGGTAGAGATTGCAGAGCAAGAGATTAAATGAGGAAGGGGAACAAGTAAGTAGCTTNAGAGAGAGGGGGGGAGGGAGGGAGGGAGGGAGGGAGGGAGGGAGAGAGAGAGAGGGAGAGAGAGAGAGAGAGAGAGAGAGAGAGAGAATAAAGTCCATTTTTTTGTATTTTTACGTTGAGCATAACATGGATGGTGACAGGTAGAGATTGCAGAGCAAGAGATTAAATGAGGAAGGGGAACAAGTAAGTAGCTTGAAATTGCTAGCAAATTTACTTTGGTAAGTAGTAAGAAGTAAGTGTACTTCCTTTGAAGGTTTTTTTTCCAAGAAACTAACTCAAGAGTTTTGCACATCAGTTTATTCACCATTAGATACACATGAAACCAGGAAAAATATGGGAATTCAAGGGAACCTATCAAGTGAGCAATCACGAGATGACCGGGGTAAAAAAACAACTGGATGAAATGCCCGGTCAGGGGTTCATCAGGCCATCCATGTTACCATACAGTCCAGTTCTTGTAATGTTTTTGACAAAGAAAACTGGCAAGATCCAGATTTAAATGGAATACAAGGAGTTTAAAAATGTCATAATCAAGAGCCACTATCCCCTTCTCTGAGAGAACGAGCTTTTCCACCAACTCAATAGGGCAAGAGTCTATACCAAAATTGACATGCACAACAGCTATCATTAGATCCACATATCTAACAAGAACATCTAGAAGACGATGTTCTGCATCTGATGCATGCACTTTGAGTTTACATTCATGCATTTTGGACTCACAAACACCCAATCAACATCTACGGTGGCCGTGAACAATGGTTCCTGGTCGGACCTTGATGAATCTGCCATCGTGAATCTCAATGACATCCTGGTGTGTAGCCGTACCCTGGAGGAGCATAGTGGACATCTCTAAAAAGCTCTTCAGATTATCCACAAATAGACTCTGTAGAGAAGGGTGAATTTTATCGCCTTTTAAACCAGTTTTTGGGGTACATCATCAGCAGCGGATGGATCACAATGGACCCAGAGAAATTAGCGGCGGTTGGTGGTTGGCCAATGCCAACCAACGTTCAGGACGTCTTGATCTACCATCGATTCTCAAGGACTCCACTAGAGTTTCAGACCCTCTCTCCAGTCTCTCTCATGAACCACCAAGTGGACTTGGATAGAAATCAAACAAGCAGTATTCAAATTGTTTAGAAATGCTCAGACCTTGACAAGAGCCTCAAGATTTTCAAATCTGATTGTGGACAATATTATGGCCACCAATGTGTCTGATCTAGAAATTGGGGCCATCCTCCTCTAAGACAATGGCCGTGGAGAACAAGTGGTTGTGTATATTCAAAGAAGACTACATGGGCTGAAGTTGAATTACATGTTGCAAAAAAACAAGATGTTGAGGTCATTCACGTGCTTACAACTTGGCATTGCTACCGGGAATGCCAACGATGTGTCATCCACACCGACCACCACACACTCCAACATCTTAAGACTAATCCAAATCTGAACTTTCAAAAACTCAATGAATGGAATTAATTGAGTCCAACTTCGACTTCAACATTGAGTACCAGCCTAAGAACCAAAAAGGTGCATGCTCCCAGTCAGCGACCGGACCTTATGGCTGAGATTAGCACGTTACTTGTGGAATGAGATCCATATATCTTATGACACTGTTGGTTACGGGTTATGAGGAGTTTGGGGGATACAACAAAACTAAGTTCTGATTTGATCCGTACTGCTGACGGTGATTTATTTGGAAGGTTGTCGCATCTCCAATATAGTGTGTGCTGAATGGTGTGCACCTTGTCCACTGGCTAGCTGGCTGGTTGCACGGAAAGACAAGGCATGCACTGCTACATGGAGAACGTCCCCTTGGTCTATTCTGAGATAGGCCAGGAATGCACTGCCCATAATGGGTATGTGCCCTGGATATCATCATAGGAAACACAACATTGTGGCCTAGTTGGGACAGGCGCCGGAGCTCATGGGTCACGGGCTCAAACCCCGCGACGGCCGCATTTTTCTTTGCGGCCCAAAATGGGACAGGAAGCTTTTAGGAAGCTTACTAGAGCCTGGCTTGAGGATGACACTCAGCGGTCTTAGGACGCGCCGAGTAGGACTGTAGGCTAAGGTTGGTTCCTGTGGAGCCACTATTAGCAGAAGCATTAGCAAAGCTCTGCAAGTACAAAAGCGTGTGCCCTGCATGCATCCATTTACAGTCCTTGCCTTTGAGAATCCTCACAGAGTGTCCAACCAAGGGTAGACACTAAAGACCTTCATGCGGACTTTGTGAGGTTGCAAACCAAACGAACCTAAAGTGTGGATCCCTCGTTCGAGGGTGACATGTTATCTTGGTTACAATACCAAGAGCAGTTGGTGGCCTCCCATGTCGGGACCAATTTTCTAGACCGTTGCTATCCGGCGCATTGACAATGGGTTATGTGCCTACACTTCTGGGTCTAAGGCACGCATCCAAGACCGACTACCGCGTGGTCTTGCAGGACGCACAGGTACAACAGGGACATGAACATTGGACGGCTCCATCCGCTCCACCCGCTCCATCGGCTTTTTCAGGTAGGGTGCACGCATGTAGCGGGATAGGGGAGGAGGAAGAGCTCTGTCCATGTTGGACAAGACACTCAAGCCCTAGCGGGATTAAGCTCTACCCCATTTTAGAAGGTGGTACGACCCCGAGTCCGTTCTCTCACGACGGGACCATCGCCTTAGGCAATAATCGGCGGGAGGTGTATGCAACGGAACCAACTGCACCTTTGACAACGGTCGCAGTCAACAACCTCATCAGCCTCATCGGCCTCAACAAAGCTGAGTAGCAGCGAAGCAGAGAAGATGAGCAACCGCAGGAAATGGCTGATCCGAATCAAGCCCGCCTTGAGGCGGGTATGTCCAAATTCACGGGGACAGTTTTTCCCTTGTGGAAATGGCAGTTTGAGATTGTCACAAACGTGTGTGGCTACCTCGACATCCTGAAAGGGACGGAGACAGCACCCGCCGATGTGATAGTGACCACGCATGCGGCTAACCTTGTAGCATGGACGATGAAGAACAACATGGCTCTCGTCATTCTTCTGATGTCCATCAACAAGACTCAACACTCCCACATCACCGGATGCACATTGGCTACCAAGGCCTACACAAAACTCTCATGTGTGCATCAATCAAACGCCCTAAAAAACCGACTCTTCATCTTCCAAAGGTTAGTGTCGATGAGGGTGAGCGAAGGAGAATCGGTACCCGCATCTTTGCAGTCGTTTGACAACGTGCTGCAAGAGATCCAGCAAATGGACTGGAATCTCGACTCCAACATGCGTTCCATGATCATTCTGATGGCACTGTCGGAAAGCTGGGGGTCCTTGATCACTGTATTTGAAGGTTGGAAGGAGGCATATATGACGTATGAGGCTGTCGCCGAACACGTCCGCAACGAGTCCATGCAATGCAGTGGCAGTGAGGCAAACATTTCAGCCTATGCCTCTTGTTTCGGTGGACAACGTGCAAGCTCTCGCTCCAGTCAAGGCAACTACGAAAGTGGTGGTGGTGCAGGGAAAGGCAATGGTGGCTAGAAGAGTTCCAAGAAGCCCGGCAACTGACACAACTGTGGCAAGGCTGGGCAGTGGCTAGGGACTACCGCAGTCCAAGGAAAGAAGACAGGAACAAAGTTGGGAAGGAGAAGAAGGAGCTCACCAACATGATGGCTGAAGGGTTGCTCATGAAGGGGGCAGTCCTCCTTAGGCCTGGCACATTCGCCCTTGACTCGGGCACCAAACACCACTCATCAAAAGAGATCGATGGATTCGTATCCATGGCTGAATCTGACATGCGCATCAAGTGTGCAAATGGTGACGTCGTCCAAGCCATGGGTGAAGGGGACAAGGTGATCACGTTCAACGTGAAAGGTACGAAAAAGACGTTCAACCTTCAAAAGGTGGTGTACATGTCCTCCTTCGTAGCAAACCTGCTATCGGTCTCACAAATCACTGACAACAACATGACAGTGGTGTTCACCAACAAGGAAGCCGTGGCCCTAAAAATGAGGAAATCAAAGTTTTGTACACCAAAGAGGACCTCATGCTTCAAGTCCTAAGAGTCGACGACCTCTATGTACTTCAAACCAAAGTCACCGAGATGTTGGATGAGGGATTGGCATGTGCCACCAAGACACTGGCACTAAAGCCAAAGGATGCACCACCGGCAACTTCTGCAGCTGTCATATCAACCAAAGACACCGACGCTGAGCTATGGCACAGGCGATTTGGCCATGTGGCCAACAGCAAGCTGCAAAATATGCAAGAGTAAGAGGTAGTCCGGGAATGGAAGGGTGCACCATGAAGCATGGAGAAGCGTGTACGTTGTGTGAACCATGCCTCCAAGCAGAGGCAAAGAAGAAGCCGTTCGGGAGAGGAGTTCAACGAGCGGCAAATATCTTGGACATTATCCATAGCAACGTGTGCGGACTCTTTCACACAATGTCTAATGGAGAAAGCAAGTACTTCCTGACTTTCATCGACGAATACAGCCATAAGTTGTGTATCTACTTCCTAAAAACAAAGGGAGAGGTCAAGGAGAAGCTCTTGGAGTTTGTCGCCATGGTAAAGAGGCAAACGTCCAAGAAGGTGAAGACACTCCGAAGTGACAACGGGGGTGAGTACGAAGCATGCAAGCCTTGGCTCAAGCATCATGGGATCCGCCACAACAAAACCACCCATTTCAACCCCCAAAGCAATGGCGTGGTCGAGAGGATGAACCAGACCCTACTCGGCATGGTGTAAAGCATGCTCTTCGACGTCAAACTTCCACCTCACTTTTGGGCTAAAGCTGCCACAACGGCCTGCTACCTCTTGAATATCACACGAGCAACAGCCTATCAGAAGCGTGGAAAGGAGCAAGACAAGCAGCTGAAGACCCCACAAGAAGCATGGTAAGGATAGAAACCCAACGCCTCTCATTTGAAAGTGTTCGGGTCAACTGCATGGGTGAAGATCCAGTCGGGAGAAGGTGGAGGAAAGCAAGACGCATGTTCTAAAAAGTGCGTCATGGTTGGATACGACACGTCTCACAAAGCCTATCGGCTTTGGGACCAAGCAACAGGCAAGCTGGTGAGGAGCCGCAACTTAATGTTTGAAGAACGCACCCTTGGAAAGGGAGAGCTGCTAGACCTGATCCTCGCTCCCAAGGCGGGAGAGTGGATAGTGTTGCTTGAGTCCGGAGTCCAAAAAATTGGCTCGCTTTGCCAGTAGGTGGTGGGAATGGGAGAGTAGCTGCGGAGGATGATGCAGAATCTGACATGGACGCGGATACCGAGGCGTCCAGAGCTTCCGAGTCTGACTTGGAGTCTAACGACTCTTCTGACGACGACAACGACGACAACGACACACTACCACCTGTGGAAGCACTAGCACCAAAGAAAGAAGTAGCACCAGCACCCCAGCACAGTTTGTGACCAAAGAAATCTTCTTTGCGGTATGAGGACGATTGGACTGGCCTCAGCTAGTCGTGCATGGTTCAGGGAGAGCCATCCATAGTGGTGGAGGCGATCAATGGCCCGGATGTGGCCAAGTGGAAGAAGGTATTGGACAGCGAGCTCGCGTCCATTACCGAGAACGGCACGTGGGTGCTGGTGGATAGACCTAACAAGGCCCACATGGTGGGATTCAAGTGGGTCCTCCGAATAAAGAAGAAGCAAGATGGCAAAATTGAAAAGGGTAGTGGCAAAGGGGTTCTCTTAATGCCCGGGCTCTGAGTACGACAAGACGTTCGTGCCTGTCGTGAACTTTGCCTCCATCCGCTCTCTTCTTGTCATTGTAGCCGCAAAAAATCTAAAGATACACCAGATGGACGTCATGACAGCTTTCCTCTACGGGAAGCTTGACAAGGAAGTGTTGATGGAGGTGCCCGAAGGAGTCAAAGCCCCCGAGGGCAAGGTGTGCAAGTTGGTGAAAGCGCTCTACGGGTTGAACAGGCCCCAAGGATATGGTACAAAGAGATGGACAGTTTCATGACCGGTCTCTCCTTTGCGCATGGCCAAAGTTATCCGAGCATGTACGTGCGTGATGATGGGAGTGGACAGATGCACGTTGCACTCTATGTGGATGATCTGATCATCTGCTCTTCTTAGGTCGAGCTACGGGATGAGCTGAAGTCTGACCTCAGTAAAAGGTTCAAAATGAAGGAAATGGGTCCTCTTGATTACTACCTCGGGATTGCCATCCACCGCAATTAAGCAGCAGGCACCATCGAACTCAACCAAACCAAATACATCGGTGAGGTACTAAAGCGTTATCACATGGAAGACTACAAACCTGTCAGCACCCGAATGATGACCGATGCAAAACCGAAGGCCTCAATGTCACCAAGTAATGAAGAAAAGTGAAGGGAGATGCGAGGTATCCCCTACCAGTCCGCCATGGACAGCATCATGTACGCCATGGTAGGTACTCATCCGGGCATCTGCTATGCTGTTGGACAAGTGAGCAGGTTCGTGGACAACCCAGGGCCACAATATTGGTAGGCAATCAAGCGCATCTTGCGCTACCTGCAAAAGACATGTCACATGGGCCTCATCCATGGAGGCCAAGAAGGTACGGACCCCCTCCGCCTGGAGTGCTACACCGACGCCGATTGGGGAGGAAATCTTGACGACCGGAAGTCCACCTCTGGATACGTGTGCATCTTAAATGGCGCTACCATCTCATGGACTAGTAGAAAGCAAGATTGTGTTTCTGTGTCTACGGCTAAGGCAGAGTACATTGCTCTGTCTAAGTTGTACAAGGAGACTCAGTGGTTGCACAGCCTGCTTGGCGAAAGGACAGTGCCATAGGAGGATGCCATAGTTGTACACGTGGGCAACATAGACGACATCTCGATGGCTAAAAATGCAATCATCTCCTGGCGAACGAAGCGCATCGACATACGTTACCACTACTCACGTGACCGGGTCATGAAGAACGTGGTGGACTTGCAGCACTGCGGAACCAAGAGCATGCTTTTTGACTGCATGACCAAGCCGCTGGAGAGGGACTTGCACTATGCAGGCATGAGGAGTGCGGCAGAGGATGGGTGAGCCCCAAGGCATCGATGCAGCCCAGTGAGCAACAGATAGACAGAGGTTCAAGGGAGAGATTTGTTTAATGGTATGCACCTTGTCCACTGGCTAGCTGGCTGGTTGCACGGAAAGACAAGGCATGCACTGCTTTATGGAGTACGTCCCCTTGGTCTGTTATGAGATAGGCTAGGAATGCACTGCCCATAATGGGTATGTCCCGTGGAGATCATCATAGGAAACACAACATTGTGGCCTAGTTGGGACAGGCGCCGGAGCTCATGGGTCACGGGCTCCAACCCCGCAACAGCCGCATTTTTCTTTGTGGCCCAAAATGGGACAAGAAGCTTCTAGGAAGCTTACTAGAGCCTGGCTTGAGGATGACACTCAGTGGTCTTACAGTCCTACTCGGCGCGTCCTAAGACTACTTATAGTCTTACCAAGTAAGACTATAAACTTGTGCCCTGCAGTCGCACAATGAGCAGAAGCATTAGCAATGCTCCGCAAGCATAAAAGCTTGTGCCCTGCATGCATCCATTTACAGTTCTTGCCTTTGAGACTGCTCACAGAGTGTCCAACTAAGGGTAGACACTAAAGACCTTCATGCGGACTTCGTGAGGTTGCAAACCGAACAAACCTAAAGTGTGGATCCCTTGTTCGAGGGTGATATGTTATCTTGGTTGCAATACCAAGAGCGGTTGGCGGCCTCCCATGTCAGGACCCGTTTTCTAGACTGTTGCTATCCGACCCCTTGACTGTGTGGTGTGGTGCGGTGTAGTTTAGTGTGATGTGGTGTGGTGTGGTGTGGTATGGTATGGTATGGTGTGGTGTGGTTTGGTGTGGTGTGGTGTGGTGTGGTGTGGTGG
>SZWC01009565.1:41666-61666 GCA_023375785.1 Penium margaritaceum
GGTGTGGTGTGGTGTGGTGTGGTGTGGTGTGGTGTGGTGTGGTGTTGTGTGTTGTAGTGTGGTGTGGTGCGGTGTGGTGTGGTGTGGTATGGTGTGGGGTAGAATGGGGTGGGATGGAGTGGGGTGGGGTGAGTGGAGTGGGGTGAAGTGGGGTGGGGTGGGGTTGGTTGGTATGGGGTGGAATTGGGTGGGTTGGCGTAGCGTGGCATTCCTTGGCATAGCCTGGCATGGCTTGGCATGGCGTGGCATGGCGTGGCGTTGTTTGGCGTGGCGTGGCGTGGCGTGGCGTAGCGTGGCGTTGCATGGCGTGGTGTGGCGTGGCGTGGCATGGCGTGGTGTGGTGTGGCGTGGTTTCGTGTGACATGGCGTTGCGTGGCGTGGCGTTGCATGGCGTGGCGTGGTGTGGCATATTGTTGTGTGCTGTATTGTGGTGTGATGTGACGTGGTGTTCTATTCTCTACTATGTTGTGTTGTGATGTGATGTACCGTGGTGTGGTGTGGTGTGCTGTGCTGTGTTGTGACATGTTGTGTTATGGTGTGGTGTGCTATAATGTATTGTGGTATGCTGTGGTGTTCTGTGGTGTGTTGTGGTGTTGTGGTTACCTGTGGTGTACTATGGTGTAGTGTGCTATGGTATGTTGTGGTGTGTTGTGCTGTGTTATGGTGTGGTACACACTACTCCATGGATGTACATGTGTGTATGTGTCTATGTGTATGTATGCGTGTCCTAGAGTCAGGCGAAGTCATCCTAACGTCTGACCCCGTTGATCTCTTAGCCGTCCCTTTTGCTGGAACCCCTCGTTTATGCACTCGCCACGCGAGACAACGGATGGCACAAATGGCTAGACGTGCCCAGCCAACAGGAGTAGTGGCGACAGCAGCAACACCAGTAGTGACGGACGTCGCGAAAGAGCCGATTCCCTCATCCTCGGTCGCGGGATTGGTATGCCATGCCCTCTTAGCTTCTATTGGTGTATCATTCCTGGGAGGATGGAGTGTTCAATGACGACTAGAGTGGAGCCGAGGACAAAGGCAGAAGATGGAGGTGCACGACACACTCAGTTGGTGCATCATCTGGAGGAGATAGATGCTCCCGTTGTGGGGGAGGACTGTTCATCTCTGGAGGAGTGGTCTTACACTAAGCTAGCTTTAGAGATGGAGTTGGTGCTTGCATCAAACATGGCAGAGGGAGTCGGAGAGGCAGTAGAGGCTAGTGATACCCCAATGATGGCCCGGCCGATAGGGGCCGCTATGGAGGCGGCAAGAGTTGTAGTAGATCCGTCTCCCTTGTCTTCGATTGCAAGGTTGGTGCGGCATCCCTTCTTACCCTCTACCGGTGTGTTGGTCGAGGGGGGATGGAATTTCTGTAGACAACCATCAGAGAATGCAGGAGGTATGTGATGGAAGGTATTGTTCAAAAGTATGTTCTCAGTGAGGACAAGTCATCCGAGGAGTGGTCCGACATGGAGTCGGAGGCGGACGAGTGGTCTGACGTGGAGTTGGAGGCAGACATAGCGATGGAGATGAGGATAGAGACTACAGCCAATGCTATAGTGACAGCGACCGATGTGGCAGGTGTGGGAGTAGTACCAGACGAGATAGTAGCAGTAGTGGCAGTGATAGCTGACGCCCTTGGAGCAGAAGTCTGTGCTGTGGGCGTGTCGATAGCCACCGACGTCATGAAAGTAGGAGCACTACCACTTGTTGCTACAGAAAGGACAGGGTAGTAGATACCCTTGATGGTGTAGACACAACGATGATTTTGACCCCTGTAGCAGCCGGTACTGCCACAGCAGGGGTAGAAGCTCCCTTAGTGGTAGCAACAGCCATTGTAGGTATACATGCAGAAGGGGCACCTAGAAAGGCAGGAGACTTCAAGGTTGCCAGCACGTCTCCTATGGCCGACGCCACTGCCAGAACTATCTCTAGAGGTGCAGGCGCCGTGGAGGACATGGCTCGAGTAGTAGGTGATGCACTAGAAGCTGAGCTGACCCTCGTGCTTGAGCGTCCATACTCTACGCTTCGTGATTAGGAGGATGCAGTCGCAAGTGTAGACAGGCACCTACAGACCTTAATATTGAATTACATGTAGCAAGTAGACATTGGAGTGAATGCTGTGGGGGAGTGGTGGGTCTATCCTTGGTTTAACGTCATTCATGCATCACATCGTCTTTACCCTCTGACGATGTGATGCCTAGACTAGGGCAAAAGGTGCCCGTTGGCACCTTTTGCCCTAGTCTCCCCGTTTATGTCTGCCAGCCCCTGCTGGCTAGCTGTCCCATATGCGTCCGCCGACGCCTCTGTGCGGACCACCTCGTCCGTGGGCCACGCTCTCTGGGCCAGCTCTCCCATCTGTGTCCGCTGGCACCTCTGCACAGGCCGTAGTGTATGTGTCTGCCAGCCCCTCTGTGTCAGCTTCCCCATATGCGCCCGCTCGCACCTCTTCGCCGGCTACCCCGTCCATGTCTGCCAACCCCTTAGAGCCAACTGCCCCATTTGCGTCTGCTAACACCTCTGTACTGGCTGCCTCGTTTGTGTCTATTAACCCCTCCGGACCAGCTGCCCCATTTGCGTCCGTCAGTACCTCTACGCCGGCCACCCCGTCCGTGTCTGCCAACCCCTTAGAGCCAAATGCCCCATCTGCGTTTGCTACCACCTCTGTACCGGCTGCCCCGCTTGTGTCTGCTAACCCCTCCGGACCAGCTGCCCCATCTGCGTCCGTTAGTACCTCTACATGGTGGAGCCTCCAAGCATTAACGATGTTTCAGCCAGGATTGGAAGCTGCGGAAGGCCCTCTATGGCCAAAAGCACAAAATGCACTGCTGGAATGAGGAGATCATTACGCTTCTCACTAGCGGCCTACTTTGTAACACTACCAACCCTACAACAATCAAAGGTCACGTTAGATTGAGCAATGTTCCAAATCGATCAACTGTTCAATCGATGGTCACTCTTTATCCACATCAAGGAAAATCGAGAGAGACCTCCACGTGTAGAGATTTTTATTGCTCTATCGGGTTATCACAAGGTAACTTGAGGTACAAAGAGAGTGGTATTTATTACCGCCCTCACACTATTTTTGTTTCTGCATCCGCCAAGTGGGATGCGCCATTGCAACTTTTATTTGAGGTTCTCTTTGTTTTAAAATGAAAGTACTTATGAGAACCAAGTCCACTTGGGGAGTTAGTCTCACATTTTTAATCGAGCTCCAAAAGGTGAACGAGGTGGTACGGCCACCACAATAGTGTATACTTTGTAACGCAAAAAGACCTTTTTATGGCAAGTAGATTTTTCTCGGTGAGCCCCGCCAAACAGCCGACAACCCAAAATTAAGGTGCCGTTTGTTTTGCTTGAAAATTGGACCATACCATATTACGCACGCTTCAAACGCAATCATGCACTCAGAATCACCTAGAAAAATAACAGAAATGAGTTATAACCGCTTAACCCCAGGCATCGTCTACGCTAGTCCATGGTCCCAACAGTGACCGAATAATGTGAAACTCTAACGCTAAGCAGAATATGGCTGTGAAGATGCAATATCAGAGTGAGGCCAAGCAATAGACACATATAGAAAGTATGTGGAGCGACAGTGACTGCCGGCGGCCGACCGCCGAGGAGGTCTGCCGATGGAGCTGAGCACGTTGGAAGGAGGAGGCTCCAACAAAATGCGTGTAGGCCGAAGTGTGCGTTGGCTCCACAAGACGACACTCCAGCAATGTCGCGTCTTGTCGTCAGTCATCTACACGTTGATGTACACAAGCCGGGAGGATACAACAGAGTACAAAGAGAGGTGCGGGAAAACCAACATCATCGAAGTACACTTGTCGCTAATTATAAATTTCTCAAGTGTCCCAAAATCTAAATCGTGTTGCTTCGTAAGTTCTACTTGTTAACCATCTATGCTTCTGTTTGGCATAAGAGTTATGACGTTGGGAGCCATACGACATCTTCTAAGATGTGGAATATCTCATTTTTGTTATTATTTTCATCACCGACCTAAGTCTCTTGAGGCACTGGGACACCGCAATGAAAGGGGTGAAAGGGGGGGGGGGGCGATTGTTACATTCATGACATACATGGGTCCGAATACTCCGTCAATTGGCATTTTTTTCATTACATCTGTGGCTTACCCCACAATGAACTCAAGATCTCTATGCTCATGGGTTCATTTTGGCCACTTGCTCCCACCTTTGATGGTTTTTTCCAGAAGGCTTTCACCTCTTAGACTAGGATTTAAATGGTCAATAGAAGTATCACTAAATGTATCTATGTTTCGATACTCTCTGGTCGCCTTTTTGATAGGATTGGACTTGTGTAAAATAGCGTCTTGATGTTATTGAAGCCTTCTCTGCATAGCTTCGCGAAGCAGCCACTCGCGTCCGAACCTCCCACACGTAGCTTGGCACGAGCACTGAGGACCTAACATGTGCCTAATTGTCATTTCGTCATTGTAGATATGTGCTTCATTTACTCAGGACTTGCAATTGAAGTACAAGTACACTTACAACTAAATACAAACAATCTATTCGTCCCAATTTCGCAAAATTTTTACTGTCCCGCAACTCATCCTTGTGAACCACCTTCATTCTGCAAATAGCTAACGTTGGACATATTTGTCAAAGTTGTAAAGACAGGTGCGGCCTTTAAAGGTTTGTCATCTAAGTGGTTTCTTGAAGATTGTTAGGAAAGAATGGGGGATCGTTAGTGTCCAGCCGCTGGTGGATGGCATAGGGGCTTCGAACGAGGCCATCCAGCCGCGGCTGCATTCCTGTGCAAAACTCCTTCATCCGCACTCCTCATTTAGCTGTTGGTTTAGTTAAGTGTAAAGAAATGAGACGTTTTCTAGAACATTTTCGTAGGTTTGTCTTTACGGCTATAGAAACTACCTTCTTCTAACTAGACTTCCTAATACTACCGAAGGGTCACCATGCCCACCCAGCCGCCACCCAGAGATCCTGCTGTAGCCATTTGCACCCTGCCATCACCGTACCGCGACTGCTGGCCCCATACCCCAAAAACCCGTCCAGAGCGGAATCGCACATCCTGGCGGTGATCGTTTGTGGCCGCGGATTTGGCGGAATGGAATGCTGTTGGATCCTACATTCCGGAATTCCTGACTAGGTATGGTGTTCCGGTTCCTGCTGGAGAAGCATCGCTCATACCGCTGTAAAGGCGGGACGCGAACCATGAAGGCCACTTTGGCCGCGGCTGGCAGTTGGTGAGTGGGAACTCGATCCAGTCCCGCCTATTTGATGACGTCATATATCCGGGATCCTTGACATTTCGTTAGCCGAAAGCGGTCGAAAGAGTCCCATCTCACCAATGTTGTTGCTCTCATACAGTGTGTCATTCTGTTGGACAATCAAAAAAGTTTAGATGGAATCCATAGGACATTTTGGCGATATCCCAGCTCTCTCACCGAAGATGTATACGCAGGGGATGTCGTTTTCAACAGCGTTTGCAGGAAAACTTGCTTGAAGAGATTGTAATGATGTTTTTCTCTCGGTCGCAATTGAGAGTTCACTCGTGGCTGCAATTTCAGTTTTTTGATATGCACAAGCCATATCGTGTTGTGTAGTTTTCGTGGCTTCCGCCTGCACAAGTCATAGAGCTCGAATTTCTGTGAAATTGCTAGCCGTGGTAGGAAATCGACCGCTGTCCATCAGCCCCAAGCTCATGGCTCAACCGAATCCTTCGACGAAGGGAGTAGGGTGAAAAAACAAGTTGGTGGGATTGGATCGCGTTCCCACTCACCCACTACCAAACGGGGCCCATAAGGTCTATACTTGTTTCCCAAAAAGGGTGCGGCTGGTAAACACTGGAATGCGTCATTGGGCCTCCTAAACGATGGGATCCAGCCATGGGCCGTCGGCCCTATCCGGTGTTTAAGCTGTACAGTTCATCTACGTGAAGTGGCTCGGCCCTCGACGTCGAAACGTTATGGAGAACTTATATCTTCCCTTGCTGACTGGTCCTCGCGCGCACCAATGGCTGAACAGAATCATCTAAAAAATCCACCTTCCCATCGATGAAGTGTGAACGTCCATAATTGGAAGCTAGACTCTCGTCCCGATTTGGAAAAAAGACAATCAAGATCTGACCGCCTGCGTCGCTCTCCTGACCAGCGATGAAATCGATGAGTCTGCAGGGTGTTATGCGAATACTTGAAAAGTTGAACAAAAGGTGCAAGAAACAGTCCGATAGCGCTCAACGATGAAATTCATCGTTGAAAAAACGCGCCCTCAAAACGGGATACGAATTGTGGAAAAAATCTGAATACCTCAGTTTCTGAAACTAAATAAGCGAAAGCCCCAAAAACAACATTGAAATTTAACTATCAACACAAGTTTTCAGTTTTCAGGTTTTGTCAACACAAAATCCGTCTCAACTTATCTGTCTCAAGGAGCACATTGATGGCCTACAGTGTAAATTGTTTCATTACCGTCCACCTCGACATGAAGAGTATATTTAAATATCAAAATACACCACACTTCCGTATTGAGTCCAACATGGTTTTTGTAGTATTCATCTATTTCCCGCAATGCTTCCTACGCAACATGTGGAGGAGACTCCTATCATCAGGTGTAATTTCTAAATTGTACACGTGCTTCTCTTCTACAACCCTCCACCATAAAAACGTTGTACAATGTATCTGCCCATTCCCCTTCCCTTTTTTTCAGGTCTTGTTTGATTCACATACATGTCAAATAAAAATAAAATTTTTAGTTAAATTGATGCCACTTAGGTCATAAAATGGAAACGTCTTAACAGTGACCATGTACCTCATGGGGTACCAAAACTTTGGCTGCAAGGCGTCGTAAGATCAAAGTGTTGAAATCAAGTCTTATGGAGATAAAAAAAAAAAAACAAGAGGCAAATGGGGATGAACATAATCCAAACGCGACGAATAGCGCTTTTTAACATCCAAAACTGGGTATCTTATAACATTGCCGTAACAAATTCAACAATAGGTCAGCGAAAAAACAAGCTATAATAAAGAGCTATCTAAGCTGGAAATAAGGAAATACCCGAAAGTAAAGACTTGTGGACCGACATGGCGCTCGTCTTTG
The DNA here is from genome assembly GCA_023375785.1 of Penium margaritaceum. NCBI lineage: Eukaryota > Viridiplantae > Streptophyta > Zygnematophyceae > Desmidiales > Peniaceae > Penium > Penium margaritaceum. Next base: position 48,740 of record SZWC01009565.1, read on the forward strand.
ATGCCTTAGAACTAAGTCTGGAAAGTGAGTTTTAAGCAGAGAACTTGGAGAGTGACTAGATTATAGTAGATGGCAAAACCCTTTCTGGGAGGCGCTTCCCTTACAATTACTTGTATTGTCAAGGGAAGAGGCTTGTAATGGTATAATTTGCAAGCATTATAAGGAATTTGATGCATAAGGTTATGCTTGAAGGCATATCAAAGCATAAAGGATTCAACCCTCATTGAGTATTCCTAGAAGGGCCTCCTTGGAGGCAATTTCCTCATACGTTTAAGATATGTTGAAGGTTTTATACCACCAGGGCCAATAAAACAATCATTTGGAAGGCAAAAGTAACCAAAAATAGAGTAGTCAATGGCACCTCAAAGGTCACTATTAGTTGCAGGGCTTTCCAAGGTTTAAGATGCACATTTAGCTGAACGATCACTTACGTGTTTTCGGAGGTTGTAATATGAGGTTGACCAACTACCCTGAGGCTCGAAGCTAAAGGGTGAAGGACTGAAAATGCCCTTAAGGAAACCAAACATTGTTAGAGCGCATAACTCAAAATCCCGCCCCCGTACATGGATAAAATGTACCACCTAAGTTACTCTTGCTAAACTTGGTCATGAAAACTATGCAAATCATAACACATGCATATTCAAGTTCAGTCATGTCATGAGTTGAGATGAATGAGCCCACATGCTTGCACAAGGTACATTGAGAATGCACACAAATCCCATAATGAATCATCATATCCTCCATAATTTAGAAGTATTCTTCAAGTCATAGCGTATGTCATTAACCCCACAACTATCGTAACAATAAGTCGTAATTCCCTAATTTCCATATATCTTCACATCTTGCAATTGATGTTAGAGCATAATCTTTTAATGCACATTCAATACATTCTAAATTCAGACTCAAATCCATTCAAGTTTTTGAGTGATGCGATTACTACACTGGTGACAAGTTCCGATGGACCGTAGACGGCACGGCAATTAGAGCACCGTATGGGAAGTTACTGATTTTACGTTGAATTCTTGGGTTCATTACTTACTGGGAATATTCACCGGTATAGGCCAGTTAAATCGAGGGCTCCAGCCTTGAAGGCTCGTAAAGGTCCGAGTGTGTACTGTAAAGTACTGGCGTGTACAAGGGGGTTGCGCATGCCCTTAGCTAGCTCTAGGGAAAGGGGATCTACTCGCTACGCAGCACGATGTAGCTACCCTGGTCAAGGAGTCCTCTCGCTAACTAGGAAGGAATCATGCACCATGAGCATGAGGCCTAGATTGCATCATCAGCTGCATGCATAGAGCCTGGGCCCTTTAACCTACATGGGCCAATCTAGAACGAGCTTCATGAGGCTCCTGATTGCCAAACATGATGCATCAACATGGCAAGATCAACGGCCGTCAGAGGAACATTGAAGAGCAAGCAACCTGTTTGGGAAACGTGACTTGAAGACCTAACAAAGCATCCTCAAGGAGGGAGCTTCTCCTTAGAGCAGTAGGGCTACTGGTAATAACTTTAACCTACAAAAAGCTTCAACTGAAAGGAAGCTTCCCCAATAAGCAGCAGTCCTGAACCACCTGAAGGAAACTTCTCCTTAGGGTGTTCAACTTGCCAGGTCCACAAGTATAAAAAGGGAAGCTCCTTTCCGTTTAGGTCTATCTTTTCATCTCAGTATTCAAGAAGAACTTAGCCTTGATCAAGCCTCTGACTCTGGAGCCCAGACCAAGACTCTACTCGAGATCCCTCCCCGGCCCTTATAAACCTAGTAAAGCTTGCCAACCTGGGTGAAGGCTACTCTGGAGGCCAGTCAACTATGCCCAGTCCCTTGCCACGACGGCCTACAAGGCTCAAGAAGGCGTTGCCCCTCTGAGGGCGAGGTGCTCTGCTAGCCTAGCTTGCCTAGGTCTTTCCAGATACCATACTTGTACTTTGTATCAATCAAGATTTCAGTACATATTTTCCAACCCTTGCCCTGTTATTGTACAAGCAACGCTGCAGATCACTGAATGATCCAACCAGCAAGGGTCCCAACCCTTAATGTCTGTCTCACAAAATCAACATGGTACCAGAGCTCTAGGTGGTCCTTTTAGCAATTTATAGCAGCAATAGTAGCAAACTAGGCTAGTGGTGGAGACCTTTACCACCAACTTTGTACAAGAGCTGAGTTAGAGGCAAAGTTGATGGCACTTCACGCATGTGAGCGGTGTTCTACCTCCATAGAAGCACGAGCAACATGGAAGAGGAGAACGCTCAGTCTACTTCTCGTGCACTTGATGACCAATCCATTTTGGATGGCATGCGCATGGGCCAAGAGGAGGGTCGCCATGTCGCACACCATGCACAACGCCAAGCTATAGATGTGCAACGCTTCGATGATGAGGCGATACGCATGGCGCAATAAGAAGCCACAACACGTCAAGCTCTGGAGGAAGAGAGGAAGGCGCTGAGGGAGCAGATTACCGTTGAAGAGCTCCTATGTCAACAAAGCAACTTACCCATGCAGCTCAAGCATCATAGACAAAGTAGCCACAGTAATCACATGTGACTTAAGCTGCCCAAATTGCACAACTTCAGCAGTGTTTGGCATGGGCTGAGCAACAACAGCTTCAACAATAGCGGTTCAGTAACAGTAGCAACAACTACATCTGATGCAGTACCAACATGGTTCACAAGGATCGTTTGTACATTTGCGTGAAGTAAGCCCTCCCCCTGTTGTGCAATCAGCCATGTCTCCATAAGTGCAGTCGGCAGCAGCACCACATGGAGGCATGCCAGATCCGTTTGTTGCTCAACAGCCACAACCAGCTCTGATGGTGCCACCCAAGGCACAACACCAAAAGATGCACCAAGCACCAGAACTGAAACCCTTTGCAGCACAACCAACACCAGTCCACGTAGGAGCAGCAGTACCACCACATGGGCCGCAGCCAATGGCAGAAGGCTTTGTGCCGCTCCTACATGCGGCAGCACAAGGGAAGGTGTACCAATGCTTGGAGGATGGTCTGCCTTAATTAGTAGCCTCACTACATTTGCACAAGATCAAGGTTGTAAAATTTGATGGCGAAAATGTTTGCACTACGCGCACAAGTTCTAACAAGCGGCATAAATACACGACAACTGCAAGTTCTACAACAGCTACTACATGCCTTCGCCCCTAGGGTCGTTTTGTAGCGTGGTGGCTGAGTACAACTACTTTAGTAGATCTGCTTTCATGGTATTGGACAACCCTCTGACTCCTCGCATCTAGCAAGTCATATGAATGTACGAGGAGATTTTCGACCTTGCTTGCCAAGCTTGGTCCTACTTGTTACGAACCTACATGTCTGGAGACTCAATCTTCAAATCTCACCTCCTGACTGTAGTATTGCACATCAACCTCAATGGCTTCGACAAAATTCAATCTTACATAAAAAAACCAAGTCACTTCGCGTTCAGATTGTAGTGATAGACAGTCCTATCTCTTTGTTTGTATTTGTGCCCTTTCTCCTCAATGAACAGACTGAGGACTAAGTCGACGAGGGGAAGGTACTCAAGTTCAAGCATGAAACACAGCTCACGCAAGCATACGTTGGTAAGATGCCTTTGACCGAGCAATGCGACCGGTAGCTGACAAGAGAGAAAGAGAGAATCCTTAGCAATGTGACTTACCCAGGTGTGAGCGCTGCCTTGTCCACTACATAACCCTCGCGTTACAGCCAGTCCACAAGAAACTCTGCGTCCACCTAATCGGCCGAGCACTTTGGACCAAATGCCAGCATACTTAGTGCACGCGACCGGAATGCAGGGTCATGGCCTGCCGTTGAGTACCATTATTACAAGAAGATTGGGCACATGAAGCGGGAGTGTAGGAAAACAATGTAGGATGAGGAGCAATCAAGGCAACCATAACGTTACAAAGAAAACAACTCAAGAGGGAAGGGGGAAAGGAAGGTAGATGGCAATAAGGTGATGCAAAAAAAGAAAGGTAAGAACAAAGAGGAAATGAAGCAGGATGGAGGCCAAGAGAAGCAGTTTGACAACATGGGATGTGTCTTCCAGCTCTCAACTAAGCAGCGTGATGAGCTGGTCCGCTCCACCTACGTGTGGTACCTTGATAGTGGGTGCACGTTGTACATGACCCATGAGAAGGTTTGCCTCCACGAGTTGGATCGTTGCTCCAAAGGCTTCGTCACTATTGTAAACAAGCTTTGGTGCCCGTTTTTGGCAAAGGAAAGATGACAATGACTGGGTATGAGAGTGCTTACGTCACTTTTGGACTTGTTGCACACATGAGACTACGGTGAACCTCATCTCACTTGGGCAGCTAATGAAGAGGGATGCTTGGATCATCAACAACAGACGTGTCACCTTGAAGAGCCGTGAAGTCGAGACCTTCACCGAAGGTTGCCTGCTTCCGCACGACATGATAGAGCTACACTTTAAAGCTCGCTCCAATGACAAAGCTGAATTCGCCCTTCGCACCAAAAATTCTACACTAGTAGACAAGGGCAATCCTCAGTTTATGGCACAAAAATCTTGGCCACATGAGCAACTAGACAGTACATAGAATGCACAAGAAAGAGCAAGTCAACAAACTTTGTCTCAAGGATGGCAGCAACAAGGACACATCAAGACCTTCTGAAGACAGTGTGTGTGCCAAACTACTACGAAACATGTTTCCTCTCACCACAAAGTGCGTCGTGAGCTAGAAGTTGAAGGTTATTCACACTAATCTTTGTGGACCTCTTCCAACAGCCACTATCTAGAGAGGGCATCGCTTCTTCATGCTCTTTGTTAATAGCACCACTAGGATGGTGTGGATGTATCCTCCTCCTACAAAAGACAAAGCTCCAACATATTTCATCAAGTGGGACGCCATGGCCGAAAGGCAAAGCAATAGAAAACTACAGAATATACACTCAATTGGTGCTGGCAAGAACACCAGCATCAAAATTTCCATGCAACTGGATGACTTCGGCATCATGCAGTTGTTCTCTGCGACATACAATCTGTAGTAGAATGGCATAGCAGAGAGAGCAAATCGTATAGTGCAAGAGATGTTGAAGTTGATGCTGCTTGGTGCGTAGTGCAATAACTCGTGGTGGCCGTTTTACACCTCGCCAAGTCGTGTGGGTATGGAACCGCTAGCCACACGTGTCGTTACAAAGCATGACACAACGAAAATCCACATATCTTTATGCTACGCACCTTTGTGTGTATGACCTTGCTCCATGTCCCAAAGGAATGCTGGCGGAAGCTAGTAGACAAAGCAACATAAGGAGTCTGCATTGACATAATTCCAACGTGAAAGGGTGAGAGTTCTATGTCGTGGACTCCCATCATATCATAACTAACAGTAATGCTATCTTTTTGCGAGAACCTCACACGCTCCGCCTGAGAGGCTAAGCAATCTAGTGAATCTTCTCTACTGCAGACTTCCAAAGACTTTTACGTGGAGGCGCTAGAGGAAGAGGAAGCTGACAGTGTACCACTTAGCCCTTTTCATTTGGATAAGGCAAATGAGCATCCAGTGGCCCCGCGTGTGGACCTTGACACTTTCTCGGACAAACGCATAATTAGTGATCATGAGGCACTTATAGAAATTTATGGAGAAACCTAGACTATGAGTGTGCAAGATGGTGTGCATGCAATGGGAAAACCACATGATGGAGCTTCTTGGTATTTGTGGTGTCTCATGCACCTCCTTCGACAATAGTTTCAGCGAGAAGAGGAGCAAACAATCGAAGAGTCAAACATTGCAATTCTAGGATGCTCCATCTACTAGGAAGCAGATGATGTGCTGGAGGACTTTATCGCCACACACCACGCAACTCTCCTCTCTACAAGCACTCTTCCACTAAAGATGAAGACTTTGTAAGAAGCACTACAAGGTGACCATGCTTCAAGCAGCACATGACGTAAAGTATCAAAATATCATGGATCAAGGAATGTTGAAGCTCACGGAGCTTCCACGTGGGTCTCAACCAGGGAGTGAAGTGGGTATTTTGCGTCAAGACAAAAGCAAATGGGAGCATAGACAAGTTCAAGGCTCTCTCGTAGCAAAGGGGTTCATGCAAGTTTAGGAAGAAGACTTTTTCCACACCCACGCTCCCGTGAGCCGCTACACCATCTCCCGTAACATGCTGGCATTTGCAGTAGTGATGGAATACGAGATGTAGCATCTCGATGTAAAAAATGCCTTTCTACATGGCAAAATGGACACAACCATCTACATGAAGCAACCTGAGGGCTACGACAATGGGAGTGGCACAGTGCGCAAAAGGGTGAAGAGTCTGTATGGACTGAAGCAAAGTCCCCTATTTTGGTGCAGGAAGCTGCAAGCAGTGCTGGATTCTCCCGACTTTGAGCCTTCCACATACAACAACTTCCTCTTGCTACACTAGCCATCACGAGACAAGAAGCTGAACCGCTACATGATGGGCTACGTTGATGACTATCTCATCATAGATTTGTCGGCAATATTCATGAAGGCCACGGCAATCGCCATGGCACAAGAGGTCAACGTGACCCTCATGCCCAGTTTTGAGTACTACCCAGGCATGAATATTGAACAAGACTGTGAAGCACATACGCTTCGACTGAGCCGGCAGACCTAAGCTCAAAAAGTCTGCGAACCTTTCAGCATACCAGTTCGACACGTGCCAATACCTCTGTCAAAACAACCGTAGATACATCAAGGACAGAGGGGGAGGAGCAAGACCGGCTAGCACGGCAAAGTCGGCTCATGAATGCACTTAACAAGTTGCACACGGCCAGATTTGCATTTCGTCGTAAGCTACTTAGCACGCGGCAACGAGATGTGTACACAGGGAGCATGGAAGGAGCTTGACAAACCTGTAGCATACTTCAGAACTATAGGAGACGCAAGTTCGCTCTTTAGAACGACGGTCAGCGCCGACCTTGAGTGCTACAACGATGCCAATTTTTAGGGCACAAAGGAAGATTATCAAAGCACTATATGTTTTGTGTGCTTGCTTGGTGGAGGAGCGGTGTTTAGGACTATCAAGCGACAAAACCTCATCACATGCAGTTCCAGAGAAGTTGTGAATGTGGCACCTACTTCTAGAGCATCAGAGGTCATATATCTCCTTAACCTTGTGGAGGACATAAGATTTGCTCAAACGGAGCCGACAAAACCTTTTTGTCGACATCAAGTATGTGATTGACATTGCAAACTCGACAAAATTTCTTGGCCGAACAAAGCACATCAACATTTATGGGCACTAGATCTGTTCAAAGGTCAAAGACAACAGGATGGAACTCGTGCATGTGTCAGGCACTAAGCAAGGTGCCCACTTTTTAACAAAGAGTGTCTCGAAGAACATTGTCTATAGGTGTGGAGGGTAGTGTGGTCTTACCTCCAACACCCTCTTGCACTAAATGCGGAAGCGGCCAATTGTGGAGGGGATTGAAAAGTTGAACACACGCAGCTTCACCATTGTGTTAGCCTCTTTCATGCTACATGCGACGGAAATGCGACAAACAAAAACAGGATCGGGAAATACCGAACCAAAGCATCGACTGATTCCCTAAGTGAGTGGCACTTTCGATACAAAAGTTCCTATTCTAGCAGGTTCCCTAGCAGTAGTTTTATGCTTAAAGCACCGTGGCTATCATGGGCCAAGGGATGATGGGGGGAGTTTTGCAAAGTTTGTTCCAAAAAATATGAATTTCTTCTATGGTCTCCACCTTATTGCAATGGCCCGCGCATGACCACAAGAGCATTTCCCAACTAAAAAGCAATAACAGTTTGAAAGCCAGTTAGAGATTCCATTTTTGACCGGAGGATCTGCCTGTGTAGTAAAAATCCTCGCGGTAAAAAAAGAACCTGCTTCAACCATAAAAATGGTTGTGATCACCAAAAGGACATTAAAAAAAGGAAAAAAATCAAGCAGCAGAATTTCAAGCAGCCGGAGCATCAAGCGGAGCATACACAGCTAGCGCAGCTCCTTAATAAGAACAACTCGAGCCTGGTCTAGGGGGCTACCGTGTGAGGAGTTAGAGGAGCTGGCGTAACCCTCGTAACTAGTGCAGCTGCAAGGTTGGAACACCCACGATCAAGAACAGGGGGTGGGCGAGCAAAGGAGGGGGAAAGGAAAGACAAAAAGAACAACAAGGAAGGGGCGAGCGAGCGGCCATGAATGTCATAGTTGCTTAGAGAAGCCCCCTTGATGCTGACATCAGGAACCAAAGTGGAGGAAGGTCAGATTTCGCTAACTTCACAGGGCATGCGTGTGATCACGACTTCCATCAGTTACGACAACGAAGAGCAACATGGCGAATATGGCAGCAAAAAAGGCAAACAAGCGAGTGAGAAAGAGAGGGGAGGGTGCGTAAGATGTATCCTCGATCTTGCGGCTTCGACCCTCCTACCTTCGCGATCTTTTGGAAAGCACTCTCTGATTGGCAATTGGCATGGCCGATTTAACGAGAGAGAGAGATGGACTTGTCGATAGAAAGCAAAAGGACTAGGGAGGGCACAGGAGGAGAGGATGGATACCTTGTTGAAGGAGAGCGATGAAATGAAGCCACAGCACCACGGGCAAAATCGGCGGCTACACCCTTGATTCAATAGGTGAGTGAGCACACCACCATTCCGAATACATTGAGCAACAACGACGTTTCTCACTTGACACGCAACGGACAGTAGAGACAGAACAGGGTATTTTAGTGTAAAAGTAACGGTGTTACAGCATTTACTCTTGCAAAGAAGCTGCTCACTATTCAAAACAATGTTGATGTCCTCCATAGTGAACCTGTGGACTTATATACTACACTAGCAAATTGGGCGTGATCAGAAGAGCCAAAAATAAACTTTCTAAAAGAATCCCCAACCTAGGAGGTGCAAGAAGGTTGGAGGAAGCAGCATGAGGGCCAAACCAATCATGTAATGTCTCGTAGCCAAGAGGAACAGGAGGAGTTGCTTTTGCATGAGGCAACCGATGATTTTTAGGAATGGACCAAACTCAACTCGGCTACTTACAGGTATGACAGTTTGCACGAATCACTCACGAAAAGCCGAAAAATAAGTCCAGGATTGACCTTGGCACCCATTCAAGAGGAAATAATTTCCTCAGGTGTAGATGCAGATATCGACAATTTTATGGCTTTCTCACTCATCGAGGAGGATACTCGACTCCATTTCCTTGTCAAAGACTTTTGGGAGTCACTCGAGAAATGTTTTGGGAGCACGTGGGAGTGACATGGTTCAAATCACCACCCGTACCAATCAGGGGGGTTGTTGAGTGGTGTAATTAATACGGTAGTGACAAGTTCCGAGTGAGCAGAGATGGCACGGCAATCGGAGCACCGTATGGAAAGTGTTAGATTTTAGGATGAATTATCGGGTTCACTACCTACTGGGAATATTTACTGGTACAAACAAGTTAAATCCTACAGATGAGCCTTGAAGGCTCCTAAAGGGTCTGGTGTGTACTATAGAGTCCTGGTCTGCGGAAGGGGGTTGCGCATGCCCCTAGCTAGCTCTGGGGAAAGCGGAGCTAATCGCTACGCAACAGTACATAGCTACCATGGTCTAGGAGTCCTCTCGCTGACTAGAAAAGAATCATGCACCATGAGCATGAGGCCTACATTGCATCATCAACCACATGCATAGAACCTTGGACCTTCATCTTAGATGGGCCAATGTAGAACGACCTTCAGGAGCCTTTTGATCAACAGACCTGATGCATTAACATGGTAAGTTCAACGGTCGTCGGAGGAAAGCCTGAAGAGCAAGCAACCTATTTGGGAAACTTTGCCTTGAGACCTGACCAAGCGTCCTCAAGGAGGGAGCTTCTCCGTATAGGAGAAGGAATACAAGGAATAACTCTGACCTACAGGAAGCTTCACTTGAAAGGAAGCTTCCCCAATAGGCAGCATACCTGAACCAAGTGAAGGAAGCTTCTCCATCAGGTGGTCAACTTACCATGTCTACAAGTATAAAAGGGGAAGCTCCTCTCTGTTCAGATCTATGTAGTTATCTCAATATTTTGCAAGAACTTAGCTTTGATCAAGCCTCTCATTCCTGAGCCCAGACCAAGGTGGTACTGTGGATCCCCCGAAGGCTCCTATAAGCTTGTTAAGGCTTGTGAGCCTGGGTGGAGGCTACCCTGGAGGTTAGTCAACCTGAAGATTGCGCAAAAACCCTTGCCACGACGGCCTACAAGGCCGAGCAAGGCGTTGCCCCTTTGTGGGCTAGGACATGTGCTAGCCTAGCTTGTGTAGGTTTTTCTATGTACCATAATTGCACTTTGTATCAATCAAGATTTCAGTCCATATTTTCCAACCCTTTCCTTGCTATTGTACAAGCTAAGTTGTTGATCACCCAAAGATCCTACAAGCAAAGGTCCTAACCCTTGCTGTCTGTCTCACAAAATCAACACAAGGCTCATCATTTATCGCATGCTTTGCGTTAAAATTAAAAGAAATAAATTCATCACAATATGTAGTGTCAAATGTGAATAGATTTGTTGCATGATTAAACCATGCTGATATTTCCCTCATTTGTTTTCCTTTCTCGAGTTTCATACCTTAATATGGTCCCACTTCAATACAAAAAATAGAATCATAAACGTTAAATGAATGATTTTTAGGCTTCTCACAACGATGATGTTTCTTATTAGGTTGTAATGTACTTTGAAAATTTATAACATGGTATGGATTTTTATAGTAATGAGGTCCCCTCCATTGTGCAGAATCTATTATTAACTCTTTGAGAGCTTTCGTAAATGATGGTACATCATTCACATTTCTTGTAAAGATTTTTTTAGATACTTAGCACCACAAAAATGGACTTGATACTTAAGATGGGTTTTTATAATTCTTACTAATGTGTTTTCATTTGTAAAGATTCAGTAAAATCTGGAATCTAGAATATAAGTTACGATGACATCCATACATGGTCAACGCTGAAAAGGCCATTATAAACATTGGAAATATAGTTTTGTTGTGAGACTGATATCTAACATGAATGGAAACATAATTTAACATGGAATGTAATACGTTGGAAGAAACAATTGTCATAATAAATATGGGCTTTTGGGTGTTTGGCTCTGTACTTAGTTTTGGTTCACAAGACGAGGAATCGGTCACATGCCAGAAATAATCACCGTATATTGCTAAAACACAAATGCAAGACGAGTCCATAGTGGAAAATGAAGACCACAATGAAGACCTTCCATGCCCTACCCCGAACGCTTATTAGGGGAAGCCATGGTGGATTCAAGTAAGTGCTGATTGATAGATATATATAGAGGGGTGGCGTGAAGTGCCATGCAAGTTAAGGAGAAGAATGAAGGGTATAATTCATTGAAAATGAGGGAAACATGTGGGATGTGTGAAGCTCTCACAATAAAAGGAAAATTTGTTGTAAATATCACTACCTGAGTCTTGTGTTTGTTGTTGTGAATTTGACCTATGGAATTCAACATTTTTCAATAGAAATACATTATATTATGTTTTTAAAAGGAGTTACATTAGAGTTTTAGAATGGAAACGCAAAAATATTGTAGAGGTTCTTTGAGACATGTTAACTAAACCTTTTATGCCCAACCACTTACAAAAGATGGTAATTGTAGAAAGTCAGGTCTTTATGATAATGTTTTTTAAATCTTTCCCTTTCTCATACAAGGGTTTTAGAGAAAAAATGTTTTAAATTTTTAGTTACGTCTTCTTTTTGATAAATTCCTTAACACATGCTGTGATGTAGTAGTAATGGCGCTTTATTACGTTGCACAATTGAAAATAAAAAAGAGAGTGAAACATATTCCATGTGCCCAATGTTGAAACTTATTAACACATGGAAAGTGCAAATTTATGGAAGAATATAAGCCTCATGTTTTCAAATACATGCATTGTTCCACTGAATGAACGAAACTTAAATTTTCCAATGTAAAGGAGAATATTTTGTACTTGAAGTTGCTATCTCTAAATTTTAAAATCCCACCACAATTCAAAAAATGATGATACAATTTATGCTCACATGAATTAAAATTTTGTTTGTTAAAGATGATGATTCAGCACTTTGAAGGTATGGAATGGAAGATACCAAAGATTTTCAGCCTGAAACATAGAAATAGTTATATTCACAATGCTTGGTTTTTTGAATTTTTAATTTCAATGTATCAAATTTTTTGAACTAACTAAATTATAAAATTATTGAAAATTCATGAATTTATGTGACATATTCAAAAATATTGATGAAGTTGCAATAAAGAAAATGAGTAAATTAAGTCATAAGTGAAGTATCAATAATAGAGTTTTGTCATCAATGTGTGTATTATGTCGTTTAGAATCTCATTTGGGGACATAGTATGCACTTATTTTAATAGCTTATTGTTTTTTAGTAATTTTTTTGCATTGATTCACCATGTAAAAAGGAAGTTTGTATTCACTAATACGTATTTTTATAGATGTCATGTGATATACTCAGTTTTACCGTCCATGTAAGGTGAGATCACACATCCTTTACTGTAAATCACAGTAAAATTTTTCTGATAATCATCATAATTGTCCGTATTTTTATATTATTACTATTATGGTATATGCATATTTGTTTCCGTCAGAATTTGTCCCAAATTCCAATGTCTACACATATAGGGTATATTTGTTTCCGCTGCTCGGCAAAGTTGTAGCATCTCTGAGGTTCTTGGCCAAGATGATCCGTTGATCAGAAGCCGTTGAGTAGTATTTGGTCGCCGACGGTATTCAGCGCACCTACCTGCCCCTGCCCTGCCTCTTACCAGGCGATTAGTGGTGGAGCTGTTTCCGCCACGGTTTCCTCCAGCCGGTTGAACGCTCGGTGCAACCTCCTGAACCCGGTGCTGAATGAAGTCGGCGTCAAGGACCCGCCTGGGCTTGACCAAGCAGGCGACCAATAACTCGTTTGCCCATCCTGAGCCACGTCAGCGCCGACGCCGATCACAGCCAAAT
>SZWC01009565.1:70595-88494 GCA_023375785.1 Penium margaritaceum
GAGGAGGAGGAGGAGGAGGAGGAGGAGGAGGAGAAGGAGGAGGAGGAGGAGGAGGAGAAGGAGAAGGAAGACAAGGAGGAAAAGGAGGAGTGTTGATAGGAATAAAAGAAGAGGCAGCAGAAAGTGGAGAGGCTGGAGCAATGAGACGTGGAGGAGAAGCCGCTTCGATTAACAAGAGACCAGCTGAGGGAACAGTGGGCAGTCCAAGCCAAAGGTAGGCACCTGAAGTAAAAGCAGTCATTTCCAACATTTGCAGGGACTAAACACAAATGAATTCTACTGTCTTTCTCTCTCTAGGAATTTTCCTCATGGCTGCCCACCCTGACACCCCCCTGCCACGCCATATCACCCTACGTTTCCATCACCTCACATCCAGTATACTCTTCATTCAGCCTGGTTTTATGCTTTGGCCATGCCTTGTCCTTGTGCCTTGCGCCTCCCCCCCCTGTTTCTTATCCCATTGACCTTGTCCTGAGTGCAGGGCCACGAGTAGGGGCACAGAACTTGCCGCATACATGCAGCCACTGAACAAGGTCATTCTCCTGAAAGATACTGTAAGAAACAATGATGCATCAAATCATTTGCCACCCATGCATGCTGTCTGCCTCTCCAAGTCCATGGAAGTGCTCTAATCTTGCTGGAATCCTCGTTCTCTTTTTACATCCCTCCCTCCATCTGTTCCTTCACCTGTCTATCCCCTCATCTCTCCCTTTATGTGCATAGTGTAATCCCTCACATCTTACTTCATTACCCCTCAGCTAATGATTTTTCTTTGTTGTTTCCTCGTTATGAACTCCTTTGCCATGCAGCTTCTCAAGTTGCAAGGCATGAACCATGAGCTGGAGGAGCAAGAAAGGAAGCTGAAGGCAGAGCTGAAGCATCATCATGAGATGTATGCCTCTCTTGCCCGCAGTGTCCTTGAGTTTTGCAGGAATAATAGGCCACCAACACTGCCTAAATGATTTTCAGAGTACGCATTGAGGCGTTTCTTCCTACAGATGACCATTCCTCCAGAGATTCATCAACGCACAAGTGGTTGACAGTGCAAGTGTCTACACATACATTGTTTAAGTCCAGAAAGAATTTTATGATACTCATGAAAACACATTATTGCCCCTGATTCGCATCCAAAGCACTCTTTCCCCGCTCATCCGTTGAAAACCACTCTGGGTTTCAAAAGGTCTCCAGTGAGACTCTACCAACTCTTAATTTAATCTAATGTGAAGGTAAAACACATTACTACTGTGTGGATCAAGGGTATAACCCTCGCACACCCCTCAATCTGGGGCTTCTGAACTTAGATAACCCCAGAGGTAGAAGAGCCCCAGAATACACGAAGAGGTAGCAGAATTAGAAGATCTAAACAAATATCCAGCAGAGAGACTGACATTGGTTTCCTCATCAGTCATCAAGGAGCAATATCACAAAACCAAAATGGTTAGAGGTCTTGACAGTGGAGGATTCTTTGAGTAGTGCAGCCAGGACAAATGGGATTACACGGGGGCAAAGGCCTCTTATGTGGTAATGATAACTACTAGGTTGATGCACTCAAGGTGCATTGCCTCCACTCTCAGGACCAGCATGCCCTGTGTACTTGCAGCATTTGAGAGGGAGAAACATAAACACAGGATTAACACACCCCCTTCGACGTGGACGAAGAGGGCAAAGCTTCTGTGAAGAATCCGGCCAGTTGTGCATCCTCACTGATGGAACAGGCTTGGACAGCTCCCCCTTCAACAGCGTTGTGCATAAAGTGATGTTCGACAATGAAGTTCGTTGTGCATGGATGCAGTACGTCATCATTAGCAGCTGTGCAGAATGTAGCAGAGCTATCTGGATGCTACTTTACCACAGCCATGGAAAGATCCAGTTTTTTAAAGAAATGAGCAAGCTCGATGCCCCCACAAGCCGCCTCACCCAATGCCATGGACTGTGCTTCAGCCATGCTACGTGCCACGCACCACTGCTTTGCACTGAGCCATTAGACAACAATACTCCACAAACAGACCACATAGCCAATGAGGTTGCAAGCCTTGAAGTCATGTGCATGGTGACTATCACAGCAGCCATCAAGCAGTGGACCAGATGCAGGAGAAAAAGCGTGCAGGAGCAACGCATAGTGCAGTAGCTGAAGCATTTCTATGTGCTGTGGTTGCTGACTAGAATATGCGCATGAGATTTCATGCCGTATGTTGGAGGTTAGATATGACAGTCTGCTAATGATCTGTCGGTAGAGTACAAGATATGTTTCAGGCCCATAGTCTGTGGTATTTACATCCAAAATGTGCAAGTATACATCAGGGATCATGGTTGATTGCTG
Organism: Penium margaritaceum; assembly: GCA_023375785.1. NCBI lineage: Eukaryota > Viridiplantae > Streptophyta > Zygnematophyceae > Desmidiales > Peniaceae > Penium > Penium margaritaceum. Next base: position 72,916 of record SZWC01009565.1, read on the forward strand.
AGGTGGAAGATGTTGCAAAAGGTGCTGAAAGCGTGTGATGAGGTGAGCAGTACATCATCTTTGGCGCAATGTGAGTGTGTGCTATCCTGTCCCTGATGATGGTCATGCACAGAAATTGATGTGCATCACTCGAGTCTGTCATTTGATAGTAAGGCTGCAAATGAATCCAAGGGTTTGTGATTCTACTTCACGAATCCCAAATCCAGATTCGGATTCACAAATCTGGATCCAAGGGTGGGTGTCAATTGGGGAAGCGGGAATCCAGCATCGAGTCCTGGGGGTAGGGGCAAGGGAGGGGTGGATTTGAACATACTGTAACTTACAGGCTCATATCCGCTGCTCAGACCACTGAGCAGCGATCTTTAGATCCAAAGTCTCAAAACTCCAGAACCTCAGATTGTTGCTTGTCAAAATGGCCTGAGCCCCTATCATGCATGTGCCAGTATCGACAACCTAGCACACTCATGACACGTTTGTGGCCTGGATTGGATGTGGTGTGCAGTTCTGCGAAGATAACAGGTCATCTTCCTGATCCCACTTGAGCAATCGATGGATAGCCTTTGACAGTTTGCATGGCCGTGCAAGTGTCAGTCAGGCTTGGTTGATGCGGCTGTATGCTGTCAGGCTGGACCTTTCACCCAACCTCTTGTGTATGTTTGGAATCTTGTCACATGCTTGTGAGGTCTGATAACGGGTGCTGTTTCTTGGAAAGACATTAATGCACTTCTTCTTGCACTTTCAAGGTTACTTTTTGCAATTGGTTGTTTGTAGGTGTGAAAACTCGTGATATGAGAAAAAGAACAACTAGGCCGTCAGATGCCGAATCAAACAATTGTGGACGTCTTTGATTGTGCAAAGCTGTCTACCTTAGGGAATCACATTTTTCTCTTTACACAGTATTCATATAGATTAAGTCATAAGCATACAAAACTGCACAAAATGGAAAAAAGACTTTGTTTTTGCTAAACTATTTCTTGCTTTCCATGCAATTGGACGATCCAACGGCTTCCAATTGACCATACCACTGCTTCACTCCTTGTGTAAAAGGGCTTGCAATGAGACAAACAAAGGCATTGCCTTTGGATTACCGGTGTGCAATGCCTTGTGCAATTTGCAGTGCACACAACCATCACACGAGGGGTGCACAGCAAAGAGTGGTACTGCACAAATTCTGATAAGTCTGCCATGAGAAGGTACCAAAGAATTTTTATACATCTCCCAGCGCTCTGTCCCCAAAGCGAGATGAACAAAAAGAAGAACATCACGTGGCATTAGCCACGTGTTGTGGTCTAGACATGCCAAGAAGCTGCACTTACTGCCACGCTGTACATCCCCTTCCCAAGCCAAAATTCACAAACCATATGACGAGGTTATTCTCCTGCAGATGAGCATGAAAGTTACGTTTTGTGAACAGGCTAACAACTTCTTGTGAGCAATTCCCACTTGATAAGGCGGATTCACAAATCCAGGTCTCGGATCCCAAAATCCAGATCCAGGCTTGGATTCAAACTCAAGAAACCGAATCCAGCCNGTGTTGTGGTCTAGACATGCCAAGAAGCTGCACTTACTGCCACGCTGTACATCCCCTTCCCAAGCCAAAATTCACAAACCATATGACGAGGTTATTCTCCTGCAGATGAGCATGAAAGTTACGTTTTGTGAACAGGCTAACAACTTCTTGTGAGCAATTCCCACTTGATAAGGCGGATTCACAAATCCAGGTCTCGGATCCCAAAATCCAGATCCAGGCTTGGATTCAAACTCAAGAAACCGAATCCAGCCTAAGATTCATGAACCCGATTTGGTGTGCAGCCTTATTTGGTAGTGCACTGTGAGTAGTGCTTTTGTGAGTGCAATGAAAGTGGATGAGGGAGACATGAGGACAAGATCATCCACATAGACAAACGGGGCAACCAGGAGACTAACATCACAGCGTATAAATAAACAGAGGTTGCAGAGGCTCAATGAAAACCCAACAGGATCCAAGATGTGGCATATTTCCTTGTTGAAAATGAACAAGGAGCTTCCAGCTTTACAGAGCTTTTGGCAAAAGACATACCCTATCTGTACAATCTTCACTCCCTTTGTGTTTCTTTACATGCAACTCCTCTTCAAGAGAACCATTGAGTAAAGTGTTTGTGGCCCCAGTTTAATGATTTCCACGAGCCCTTTTCACCGCAACTTCCATCAGCACACAACTAGTACCATGTTCACCAACAGGCGCGTCGGTTCCCATAAAACCATGTTCCCAAATCTGGTGGGACATCTTGGCCACCAGTTGGGCCTCATACTTCTCCATCATGCCTGCCAGATTCCTCCTTATTTGGAATTCTCAAGTAACCTCTACAATTGTTTCACCTTGGTGACAGAGTTTTTATCTATTGCACCCCATGGCCCAGCATGCAGTTCAGTTCAAAAATTTTGGCTTTCTTCCATTCAGCTGCACCAGGGTGCCCTCTAGCCTCCGTATCATCAGTGGATCCACCAGGGGGATTTCCCCAGTGGTGACTTGGGCTGTGTGATGAAGTTTTCTGTTACGGACTCAAGGCAAGACACGTAAGGATTGTTACTGGCTCAGGCGGTGGTGCTTGTATTGCTTCAGTGTCAGTGTGTGTTCCCATGCTCCAAGAAAGGTGGAAAGGACGTGGCACCAGAGCTCATACTAGCTAAATCATTGGCTGTAAGCAGACCTGTTGGCACATGTATGAAATTTTCTGCAGCAAAGAATTGTTACATTTTCACTCATGAAAATGGTCTACCAGACCCTTGTGCTTCACTGGGAACAAATGCAGGCACGCTCGTACACTGTAGATTCTTCTCTTGGGCTGGTATGAATGGGGCATGCCATAGTGTGGGAAGATCTTGCAGGGTATGTGCTCTAGGAAGGTAAAATCTTGAGTTTCCAAGAAAAAATGGCTTATTTTGGTCCCAAAACCGCCATGCTTAAATGGCATCGGATACCACGGCAAAGATATAGCATTTTTTACTATTACTGAGATTGTTCTTGCATCGTGGTCGTGGGAGACAGAAGCATGAAAATCCCCCCCACGCACAGGGTGACCTGTAATCAGCATTCTCATTGAACCAGCATTCCCAGGGTGTCACTAAATTTGATATTGGACCTTGTGGAATGTTATTCAACAAGTAGGTCACATGTTTGAGCGGCAAATCCCAAAATCCAAATGGCATTCTTGACCAAGTCAGTGAATTGCATAGAGCATCACCCAGTAATCTGTACCACCGTTCTGCTACACCCTTCTAATGTGGTGTGTAGGGAGCGGTGCTGTGGTGTTTGACACCCCTTTCTTCCCCAATAAACTCTCCACCATTTGCATCTTGCAGTGTCATGAGCATACAGCCAGTCTGACGCTCTGCAAGGGATATCCACTCAACAGTAGCCCTCTATGAATGTTCCTATGTTTAAAGTATGGATGACCAAAGCATTCAATTGCAACTATTGGTGACAGTCAAGACATGCTGTGACCCATACTGGAGGGAGGGCACAGGCATGAGTCCAGCAAGGTTTGCCTGGACCAAGGCAAGTGGTGACATGTATGCCTTTGTGAATTGCCTAGTAGAGTTGGGAGATGTGTACCTTTGTGAATTGCCTTAGCAAAATGAAAACGGGTACTTTCCTTGAGACCATGTGTACAATCCATGGGAAATGGGCCACCTGCATTGGTGTGCTTTGATATGTCAGTGATTGAGTCAGCACTGATGTACACCAGTTGACAATGGATGCAAACAGTTTCATACGTGGCATTCACCACATGTACTTGCGCTCGTCGTTCAATTGCATGTACAAGAGGTAAGAGGATGAGTCAGAAGAACACGTGGATGTGCAAGACCCATCAGCCAGCAGCGCACAAGAAGCATAAAAGGGCATGCATTGCTGCATCTCGGTCAATGTGATTTTTTTTGTTTTTGTCTTTCTAGTATCTCCCAAGATAGAATTTTGACCTGGAGCCAATGCGTAAAGGAACACCAGTCAGCCACAAAACTCCACTCGTGCCTGTAAAAAAGTCACTGTTAGTTCCCCACCAACTCCCATCTGCATGGTGGATACTCCCACCTGGGTTTTTCATTTCATGGCTTATAAATTCCTCAATGCCATCTGGGATCACTTTGGTCCATCCTTCTTTGTGTCCACTGCAACAGACTGTACTGACTTTGCTTTCCACTACCTCTACTTTGCTGCTGCATACCTCCACCTCCAACAGCTGACAACCTTTAGTGCTACCATGTCTATGCCCTCAAAATTTTAGATCTTACCCAACCCCTTCCTCAGTCCTTCCACATTATGCACAGCATGCAAGGCAGGAAAGAGAAAAGATATGAGGAGACATGTAATGTGACGCAGTTGTGTCATATAACCATTCATGCATGAGGAGAGCACTAGTCCTAGTGACATGTGTACAGCCTAGTCGCTGATCGGAAGGCTGTTGTGTGGCAGTCGGCTGTAGCATGGCAGTTTCCTCAGGCAGCTGAAGGCTGCCCAGCTAAACCCCGATGAGAGTAAGAGCGGCTGCTATGAACTGCACATGTTTGTGTATACAAGTTGTGCCCATGTTGGCAGAGGCATGGCAATTTTCAAATTGAGTGGAAGGTAGTAGGGACACTGGTTTGTGGGAGGAGGTGGTGCTGGTTGTGGTGCAGCTATGGTGGCTGGTGTAGCAGTCTGAATGTCATAGCACCTAAGGGTGTGAAACTGGGAAACAGAATGTGTGGCCTGGCAAGGGAAGGACCGGCCCAGATGGCTGCCAGGTAGTTTTACTGCTGTCACAGCCTCTGATGCTGTTGCTGCTGCCACTGAATCTGTCGAGTATTTTGCTGCTGCCACAGAAACTATTGCAGCTGCTGTTTCTGCTGCTTCTGCATCATCAGCGTGGGGCACTGGCACAATAAGTTTCCTGCCTGTTTGCAGAAGCTGCACCTCTATGCTGCACAACTGCGCCCATATCTGTGACTTCCACTGCCCAAAGCACATCTGCCCCCTCCTGGCCTGAGTTATTGTCAAAAGTGCAGATGATGAGGCTGTTGCGGCTATTGTGCCCTGGTGCAAGTATGCAGTTGGGGCTGTGCCTACTGCCATGAAATTCTAGCCCTTGGGGATATCCTCAGTATTTCAAAGCCGTGCAAAGATGGAAGAGAGATTAATATTCTTGGTCTCTGCCACTTGGCAACAGTGGAAGATGTTGCCGTGGAACTTCTTGTACTGCTCTCACACGTGCATCAGTACAAGATCAAGCCACTTGTGGATTGAACATACTGCACCAATTCTGAGCAGGCATTGCAGGATGTCTCTCACCTCATCCCAAAAGTTTCCGACTGTTGCTCCTTGCTTCAGGAAGACCTTGCAAGATCTTTCAAGGTCACAAAAAGTGCCATGTCCTGCTCCACTTTTCAGTTTGCAAGGTGCTTCCATGCCTCCTAAGGTTGGAGATATCCACTGCAAGGATGAGATGGATCTTTGCCAATTCCTCAAAATCAGTGATGACTTAAGGCGTGTGCCATGGAACAAGGGTAGTAGTGTGCGACTCAGGGCTCTAAACAGACAAAGCAGGATGTGCACACTCATGGTATCCGGGGGCAGGCAGTGTTAGCTACTGAGCTAACCACTTCTGGCAGAGAAGCCGTGAAACCGAAAAGCTCACAAAGGTTTTTGGGCCTTCTTCCTTTGTTGACATGTGTCATGCACCCCAAACTTAATCAGGCATACACTTCACCTTCAAGAGTACTAATGCCTTAGCATTACATCTCAAGAAGAGCTCAAGTCATCAATACGCAAGAGAGCATCAAGCAAGGGTTAATTGATCAGCATGCAAGACAAGACCTTTCATAGCTGTCTGTCTAGTTCTATAACTCAAAAGCACATTCCTGGGAAGTGGCCTGAACCAACCACATCACCAATAGACTTGCACTCTGGGCTTGGCACATAAGCATCCTAGTGTCAAGCTGACAGACCAACCATGTAGCGTCCAAGAAGCTACGGAATTTCTTTCTTCGAAGCTTCCATAGCAAGAAAGATGTGCATGGGCCCAGAATCAAACTCATGACCTCTCACTTGGCAAAATCAACAAAATGGCCAAGGTTAAGGCTGCACACGAATCCAAGGATTCGTGAATCCAATTCACGAATCCTGAATCCGGACCCGGATTCACGAATCCGGATCCAAGGGTGGGTCTCATTTTGGGATTCGGGAATCCAGCTTTGAATCCTGGGGAGAGGGGAGGGGGGAGGGGCTGACTTGAAAATACAGTGACTGAGGGGTTCATCTCCGCTGCTCAGACCGCCGAGCGGCGATCTCGAGTTCCGAAGTTTCAAAACTCCGGAACTTCAGGTCGCCGTTCGCAAAAACGGCCTGAGCGCCAATCATGCATGTGCCGAGCATCAATGAGCTGGCACACGCATGACACATGTGTGGTCTGAATCACAGGCCATCACAATCACTCTCGCTGAGGCCACGCGAGCGTTTGGTTCGGACCATTAGCATCGCCGTGCGAGTGTCAGGCTTGGCTGATGCGGCTGTGCGCTGTTAATCTGGACCTTTCATCCAACCTCGTGTGTGCGTTCGAAATGTTGTCAGGCGCTTGGGAGGACTGTAACGGGTCCATTTTCATCACCAAACAGTTCTTTCACTTCTTCCTTCACTTTAAGCTTGCGTTTTTGCTATTGGTTGTTCGTAGATCTGATCCATCGTGATAGCTGCTTGAACAAATGGGATGTCCGATCATTGATTTGAACAACCGTAAACGTCTTCACTTGTGCAAAGGTGTCCATCGAAGGCACACATGTTTTTTCTCTTGATGAAAAAGTCACATGACTGAAGACGTTAGCATACAAAATTGGACAAAATGGACAACCCAATACCTCTTTGCAAACCCTGTTCCTTGCGATCCATGCGATCCGATGATCTAATGGCTTTGGATTTGCTATGCCCTTTCGTTGTGCCCTTATGTACAAGCGATTGCGATGCGGAAAAAAAAGGGTCTTGCCTTTGGAGTACCGGCGTGCAATGGAATGCGCGAGTTGCAGTGGAGAACTTTTTTCAGATGCACAACCGTCACTCGAGGGGTGAAAAACAAAGAGTGGCACTCGACAAACATGGACAAGTCCGCCATGAGTACCAAATGCCCTTGTTGGCATCATACCTTTTTGTCCTTCTTTGCACACGGTTACTCGTGCGGGGCTCTTGAGGCGGTTGTCGTTGTTGCTGTCCCCTTTTGGCGCCATCCTCTCCTAGCGCCTGCTCCCCTTCTCTTGGAGATCTTGGAGACATCGGTTGACTCCCTGCCTCCACGTCCATCTCCGGTGCTTTGGATTCCTCATCCGAACTGGCCGGAACAAATTGTGCCATTCGCCCATCCCTCGGGCGATCATCTGCGCCTGGTGCTGCTGCGAGGACGTCACCCTCATTCACGTCCTCCGGCGTCTCCCCCTCAAGGAGTGGCATCCACTCCCCCCTCTTGGAGAGACCTGCCTCCTTGTCTGTCCAACGGCTTTTCTTGTCAAACGTGACGTCGTGACTCCGCACAATCTGCTGCCTCCTTGGGTCAAAGAGCCGATACGCCTTGCTTCCGCTCTCATATCCAAGGAAAATACACCGACGGGTACGCGGGTCCAGCTTGCTCCGTCCCTCACGTGCCTGCACCATTGCATGTGCAACACAACCAAACGTGCGCAGGTGACCCACTGCCGGCTTCCTCCCGCTCCACACTTCTTGTGGCGTCTTCCACGCATTGCTCTCCTTGTCCTTCAGCGGCTTGGTCAGCATGAGATTCATGATGTACGCTACTGTCCTTGCCGCCTCCGCCCAATACCGTTGTGTAAGGCCGGCGTCGCTCAACATGGATCGCACCATGTTAAGGATTGTGCGATTCGCTCTCTCTGCGATGCCATTCTGTTGTGGGGAGTATGGAGTTGTTTTCTGCCACTCGATCCCCTTGCTCTTCATCCACCCAAGGCACCCGGTATATTCACCGCCGTTGTCACTCCAGAACGCCTTCACCTTCAACTCTGTTTGCCGCTCCACATCAGCCACAAACTCTTGCATACACGCAAGGACCTCACTCTTCCGCTTCATTGGGTAGAGGTAGAGTTTCCGGCTGTGGTCATCGATGAAGGTGATGAAGTAGCGAGCTCCGCCGATGGAGCTCTCAAGCGGTCCACACACATCTGTGTGTACCACGGCCAGTTTTGCCGATGCACGCGTCCCCTTGGCGACAAACGGCTGCCGAGTTGATTTGCCAATGATGCATGGCTCACACACGCTCTCCTTGGTTCCATCAAGGCCGCTGATTTGGAGACCCCGCACCACTTCCCTCTTAGCCATCTCCTTCACTGTTGATGGAGAAATGTGGCAGAGTCGGCGGTGCCATAGGTCCAGGTCTCCTCCGTCCTTCGTTGCAAGATTGGCGGCGTTGGACCCCACCCGGCTGCTGAGGATCTTNGACCGATCTGTTTTCTTCTTAGGACAGTTGCGCGCGTAGTGGCCCTCCTTGCCGCAGTTGAAGCACTCCCCCTTCTTGTCACCCTTCTTAGTGCCCTGTTTGGCACCCTTCCACTTGTCACCTCGGCCTCCACTTTGAGGATGAACCGTGTAAGCCGAAGTTGATGCCGCTGCACTCTCTCGACCGCCACGTCGCATCCACTCATTGCGCACGTACTCAGCAACCTTCGGGTACTTCAGCTCGTCGGAAGGCCAGCCACCAAGGACTGTGATCATGGGACTCCAACTGTTTGGCAAGGCCAGAAGGAGGATCATAGCTTGCAACTCAGAGTCGACATCCCAACCCGTGGCCACGCACTCAGCTGCGAGGGACTCAATCTGCTGCATGATCTCCATGATGTTGTCGCCTTCTTTGGCTTGGAGGGTGACGAGCCGTTTGAAGATGAAGAGCTGATTGGCAAGGTTGATTGAATGGTAGATGGAGCAGATTTTTGACCATGCGTCCGCGGCCAGGGTGCATCCTTGGATGTGCCCAAGTTGTGGTGGGCATAACGCACACACAAGGAGCGCCAATGCCTTTTTGTTGCGCTTCTTGTATGCCTCCTTCACCTCAGCCGTTGCAGTCTCCGGTGGAGCAGTCTCATCACCTTTTACGAGCTCAAGCAGTCCCTTGTCATCGAGGAAGACCTCAAACTGCCACCTCCACAAGGCAAAGCCTGTCCCATCAAACTTAAGGACAGCGCGGCTGCTGTCTTGCTCGCTAGTTGCCATGTCTTGCTGTTGGGAGCGTGAAATCAAGCTGGCTTTGAACCCCTTAGAGGCGTGGGCCCATAACCCTTTGTTGGCCTGAGGGTGAGTGTGCACCCTGGAGGGTCCCTAGCAGTGGCTGGTTCACACCACCAACTCTTTTTGGAGAGACTGAAACTGTGGAGGTAACTAGTTCCAAGGATGGCAAAATCTGGTCAGAGAGTGTGGCAATAGTTTTTGGCCTCAATTGGATGGGAATTACCACTTGATCAAGGCTCACAAGCAGTGGCATTTTATAGCCACTGATCTAAGCTTTCCAGAACACCAAAGCATGCCAGATTTGGAGCTTCTTAGCAGATTCTATGGTTTCTAGAGTGCTCCTTGGTAGGCTGTCCTTTTCCCACCTAGGAAGGCATCCCTTCCCTACTCTAGAAGCTTCTGCCCCTTCCTAGATTCCTCAGCTTGCTTCTAGTAGGAGGGAAGGTGTCCAGAAGACCAAGACACCTCTAGATGCCTTGTAGGACAAGTCACCCCTTCTAGAAGGTGTGCCACCTTCCTGGACCCTCACCTGGCCTTCTAGAAACTTAAAGAGGAACTCTAGAGGTTGAGCTAGCGTTCTGGCATCTATTTTCCTCCTCCCTTGAGGCAGGGCAGAATTTCATCTTGTGGGACTTGAACCCGGGCCCGTGCCTGTAGAGGTGGACACCATTAACCACTAAGCCACTAAGGCTTGTCTTTTTGGTGTTCCTTTTTGGAGTCACTCTTGCCATGGTGAGGAGCATCATTCCAACACTCCATGCTCTCGGCTGGCACGAAGCTCATCCTCACAAGCAACACGCCAAGCTTCTGCATTCTCTGATGAGAGAGTTTCCCTCAGTGTGCCCAGATCAGGCGCCATAGAGGGAGAGCTCTGAGTGGCAAGAACACACGCCTCAGAGCTGAGCCAAACTACCACAAGCTCAACTACTGCATCACAAGCAATATGGAACTAGCGAGTGACCAGATCGTGCCCTACAGGGCACGCTGGATGTACCTCTATGTGATCGGTGAGGACACTCAGCCTAGGGCCTTTGCGTTGTGATCACCACTTGCGACGCTGCGAGTGGAGCGCCTTGGTGCGGGACCTGACACCTGTTGGACTCCGGAGACCAATGGTTGAAGACGACCACCGGGCTCACGCGAGTAACCTGGACTCAGGGGGCTCACCTCAGGCTAAGAGATAGGCACGACCACATCTGGTGAGGATTGAGGCAAAGGGGCAGGATGCAGTGTGAGGAGATGCTGGTTAAATGATGGGAGACACAGAACTGGGCGTGGCAGCAGGAGCAAGAATCAAGGCAAGACCACACACTGAGGCAGGAGTACTGGTAGACATAGGTACAGAATCATAGGCGTTTGTGGGATGCGAAGGAACATGGGTAGAAACCGGCTGGGCTGGAGAGGTCCCTGGGCCAACAGCGATGATTGTTGGATCATCAAGAGCCGAAGACTGAGAAGTGGAGGGGACTCGAACGGACACATCAGCCGGACGAGAGGTGCTCATAGGCCCAGACTTCCCATCCGTTGAGAAGCCTCACACATAGGAACGTGCGTGATGGACATCGACATGATTCAGGGCAGGTCACGGTAGGTGAGAGACTCAAAGAAGAGCGCATCGCGAGACTCAACGATGCGACAACGGGCGGGGTCCCAAAAACACAAGGCCTTCGACCGTTCGGAGATGCCCACGAAGGCACACAAGCAACTCTATGGGGAGACCTTGGACCCCTGCTGGTCCACAAAGTAGCACACAGAAGCCACGGATCCCCAGACACGAGTAAGGCGCAGATTGGTGGCCAAACCAGAGCTCGTACGGTGTAACGTGGTCCCAAAGGTGACCGTGCGGGAGGCGGTTCCAGACCCACGTCATGTAGGTGAATCCTTCAAAGGCGAAGGACTCTAGGAGACTACAGTCAGATCGCATAGCACAAACTGCATCCTTCATGGTGCGGTTCCAACGCTCAGAGACACCGTTCTACTGAGGAATAGCAGGAACGGAGACCTGGTGAAAGACCCTGTGCTCGGCAAAGAAACTGTCCATCTTGTCAAGAAACTCGCCGCCGCCATCCAAACAAAAGGTATGCAGTGTGTGGCGGGAGTGACACTCATCCATCACTAACCAGAGGCGAACTGCAAGAGCGGCATCACTCTTCTAGCGCAAGCTGTAAACCCACCGCATCCTGGTGAAGTCATCAGCCAGGGTCAGGACATATCGGCCCCGATCGGACAGAGACTTGACTGGAAGAGGACCAAGAAGATCCGAATGGACCAGCTCGAGGGGGCAAAGTGCTCAAGAACGGGAGTCAGGGTAGGTGCAACAATGCATCTTACCCTGAGCGCATAACGGACAATCGGTCTTGGGTGGCTTCTCCAAAGAGGACGCGTTAAGATCGAGAGCGGGCTGTATCCGAATGAGCTTCAACACAATGTCAGAGCCCACATGACATCGGGTGGTAACAGTGGACATACTGTTCAGTGCTACAATTGTGAAGGTGCTCATCGCTACACCGAGTGCCAGCAACCGCTCGACTGGGCACAGATCATTCGCTGTCTTCAGGGTGCACACGCACAGCGAGCTCGGTTGAGCACCATGGTCTCTGGTCACGCGGCGACCACGATCGCAACAGTTCCGGCTTCCCCACCGGCGAGCAGTGGCAACCCGAACCCAGGTGACCGCACCATCCCAGAGCTCTGTCACCTTCTGGCGCTTCGCTTTCACGGTGGTGCGAGTGTGTCGTCACAGCTGGGTGGTTCAGAGATTGTTTGTTTGTCTGTTCTTGTAGCTTTTGATGACTCGAGTATGGGGGCACAATTGGCATGTGATGATGATGGGCTTGATAGTACCGATTGGATTCATGAGTCTCACCTTTGTGCTATTTGTCGTTTCCCCTCACCTGTTGCTCAGCGCCTGTCTAAGGCCAAGTGTTCCATTGGCTATTGTATAGTGACGTCCTCCGATCGTGATCTCGGTGGCACTTGGATCATCGATTCTGGTGCCACTCATCACATGACCTATCGTCGTAGTGATTTCGTTGTTCTTGGTCCTGTTGTCCCTGTTTGCTCCGTTTGCACAGGCTCTGGTCAGTCATTGCCGGTCCAGGGTGTAGGGGTTGTGTGCTTCGATGGTCCGTTTGGCCCTCTGTAACTTTCCAAGGTACTGTTTTTTCCTGACCTTGAGCTGAGCTTGCTTTCTATTTGTGCCTGCACACTGATGGGACTCTCTTTGGAGCATACTACAGACTCCGCGACTACGTCCGTGTCAGAGCGTGCACTGATGGGACGTGCGCGCACACTGATGGGACGTGCGCGCACACTGATAGGCTCTGACAATGTCAGAGCCCACATGACATTGCGATTGCTACTGGCCCAAACCACGCTTCTTCTTGCCCTTCTTCCCCTGTGCTGCTACCGCCACACCCTGCGTCTGATTCGGGGTAATCGGGGTGCAAGGGGAAGAAGAGGGTGTACCAGAGGATGGAGAAGTGGACTTCACGCAAGGGGTCGGTGGCAACGCAATGGCCGCTACAGCATTTGGACTCTTCAAATGGGTGACACCTGCGTCACGGGCGGAAGTCACTTGGAGGAAAAGCTGATGCATCCAAGGAAGAAGCTGAAAGGAGGTGGAGAAGGTCTCGAGCACAGCATCACAATACCCAGAGAAGATGTCTGTATGCTCAAGACAAACCCCGATGATGAGCCTGCAAAGCGCCCACAGCTGTGTACCTCCTGAGATCCCAAAGAGTGTGTAGATGCGCATGGCACGCTGCCAGTAATCGGCTGCGAGCTCAGAAGGTCCTTGACGGAAGGAGTGAAAGGGGCAAATGTGAGCCACGCAAGGGGTGTGCGTTTGTGCAACAAATAGGGACAATGCCAAGTCCCAACCCCAACGTGGATCAGCACCCATGCTTGTGTTGGCCTCTTCAAGGAAAGGGCAAAAGTCCAAGACAGTCTCACACGACATGGCATATAGGAGTCCCCGCATCACCTTGGCCGCAATCAGCACCTGAGCGCGATTCTCAACCTGGTACGGACTGTGATACTAGGGCCATATCCCCGTTGAAGTGGCCCAGACCTTGAAAAGAGTCTCCTAGCAGTGAAAGCCGTCCTCGCTGACGTATCGTGGGGGCGGTGTCTCGAAGTCCTTGGGTTGCCGCTCTGTAGGGAGAGCAACCACAGGCTGAGAAGGACGGGGGATGAAGAAGACACTGGGACGAGGAAAGTCACCGAGGTAGGGGTCATGCAAGGATCGAATATCAGATGTATGTGGAAACCGAGAACTCGTCTGAAGCTAGCGGAGACGCTCGTGAAGCACGAGAATCTCCCTCTCATGAGTGTCATCCTCCATACTGGGCATGTCAGGGTCCTCATCCCAAGGATCAAAAGGTGGCTGGTCGCATCCTACTACTATCCTCGGTGCAGGTGTAGACTGTTGTGCAAGGTACGATACCGCCGACTCCCTCGGAGGTCTGCTGTGCGGCTGTGGACTGCCCACAAAGAACCTCAGTGAGCGTACGGATGTCGTCATTCTGCCGCTATAGCAGATAACGCATCTCATCCTACTGACATCGCAGGTCCTCAATAGCATGCGAGCATGGGCTCATGACCCTTGAGGAGGAGGAAGAGTGATCCAGTGGTCCCTTGCCCTTGTCACCAGTCAGAGCCATGTGAGCACTCAGTATGGACCAAGAAGTCAAACCGGTCAGATTGCAAAACCGTCAATGGTTATCGAGGGGTTCAAATGCTAGCAATTTTTTTTACTTTCTGACCCAAAATATTGACAAAGGCAAGTGCTGATGTCAATAGGGGTCTGCTGATGTCAGCCCGGACCTGATGACATCAACAAGAAAAATTCTGACGTCGGCACTGATTTTTTTGTCAGGGAGTCACGCAGACTCCTCTGTGGGCGGGGGGACCTCGTCACCCCATTGCGCAGCTACGCAATTGTGCAACTGTGCAACTGCGCAGAGTGTGCACAGCTGCGCAGCAAAGCTGCTCCGTAACAGTTTTTGCACAGCATTGCTACATAGTGCAAGAGCCGTGACTGCTGTTGCGCAGCACTGCTGCCGCTGCAACCGCTTCTGCTGTTGCTCCGCTGTTGTAGCTGTTGCTACTGCTGCAACGCTGCTACCGCTGCTGCAATGCTGATGCTGCTGCTGTTGCTGCTGGTGCTACAACAAGCGCAATGCTGCTACTGTTGTCGCCGTGCTTCTACTGTTGCCTGTGGCTGCTGCTACCCCTGGTACTGCTTACTGCTCCTGCCGCTGCTCGCTGCTGTTGCCGCTGCGCGCTTCTACTGCTCACAGCCACCACTTTGCGCTACGCGCTGGTCAGCTCGCAGCAGCCGCTTCGCGCTGCAAGCTGGTGTTGCGAGCTTGTTTCTTTTTTTTTGTCAGAATGTCCAGCCGGACACGGCTGCTGCTGCTACCTGGAGTTACTATTGCTGGTCGGCTTGGCTGCTGGAGCTGGTAACTGTCGCAGCTCACCCGGTGAGGTAGTGGGGACTACATGGTGATGTCGCTGCTAAAAAACGGCTGCAACGAGTTCCAGAATACGGTGGTGGCGGTGACTCTCACTGCTGCTGCCAGTGTTGCGTCTTTGTGCCGCAACTCAGCGAGAGAGGTCTCGCAGTTCTGATACCATGAGAAGATGCATAGAAGCTTCCTAGCAATACATCCGCTGACTAGGCGTCAGTGCCTTGGTCAGACGTTGACGACAGTCAGCGGTCGTATACACAATGGCAAGGGTTGGGCTAGGCGACACAAGTCAATGTGCCAGAATACTTCAATAGCATTCGCAGAGAGAGCGAACAAATGACAGGTCCACAGCATAAATACCTGCCGCGGCGCACAGCGGGTGTCGCACGTGGGCGTGCAAGGTCTATCCTAAAACCGGCCCAGGAATAATGTTTTGGCCGTAACTCTGTGCAGACAAGTCAGAACGCTACGCCATCTGAACCTAAACGTGCAAGATCTCCAACCAGACGCTACGACTGGTCACAAGCATGCATCTGGCATCAAACAATGAACACACAATGCAAAGCATGCAAATCAGGCCCACGGCCAGTCCACCAATGAAATGCTACAGGCTACATAAAAACTATAGAAGGTCCGAGACAGCATCCAGAACTCTGGGGCGGTTGTCGGTCAGCTCCGAGTAGGTGATCCATCACCGGATGATGCACCGGCACCACCTGGGTGCGCATCAGGGATTCTGCACGGGCATCGACACAGCCGAGTGGTCACAGTAAACTTTATAGGTCGACAGGAAGATCACAAATCACAACATCTCTCTCTCCCTCTCTCTCTCTCTCTCTCTCTCTCTCTCTCTCTCTCTCTCTCTCTCCC
>SZWC01009565.1:89143-105090 GCA_023375785.1 Penium margaritaceum
TCTCTCTCTCTCTCTCTCTCTCTCTCTCTCTCTCGGTGTACATTGCTTGCAGCCAGACACGTTGATGCATCGTGCTGGTCAGACCCTTGCAGTTGATTTCTGCCCTATTTCCCAGCACGTGCTTGCATGCATGCTGTTAGTGACAGGTATGTGACTTTGACTCCGATCACATGCTTGTAAAAAGAGCCAGCCATGAGCACTCCGTGCACCAACGTCCACACCCACACGCGCGCGCACACACACACACACAAACACACACACACACACACACACACACATACACACACACACACACACACACACACACACACACACACACACACACACACACACACACACACACACACACACACACATGTTGTTCTATGTTCATACACGGTGACTGATGGTGACCCCCCGGCTGTTGTTCATGCACACGCAGATCCTTGAGGGGCACGAGGACGTGTTGAAGATTGGAGGCTGACGAATGTCAAGCCGGCGGGACTGCGGCAAAGAGAACAGGGGAGATGAGAAGAGCGGCAATGCTCTCCAAGGTCAACAGGATGACCAAGTGTTGTTAAAATTAGAATTGTGAACTAGGATTTTAGTTCACCCAATCTTAGATAACTCGTGGAGTGGTTGACCGGATATTGCTTGTTGACGCACATGCAGCCGAAGATGTTTGGACAGCTTTGCTAGGGCACATGAGTAAAATAGGGAGATCGAGATCACCTCCACCGGTGGATCGAGCTAGCGAGTTTGATGGGAGCTCGCTAGCTCGACGCTCACCAACGGGGGAGCCTTGATGAACTTGGCCTCCCCCCTTGCCGTGCGTCTTGTGGGTTCTCCACGGCGATTGCCAAAAACATTGACCTAGTGACCTATCGCTCCCCCTCTTCCACAGAGTAGTGTGTAGAGTGTGTGTGGAGGTCTCTAAGGGAATATCTTCTGGTATCAGAGCCGAGGGTGTATTTCCCTCGTCCATTGCGTGGGCAGAATGCGGCGGCAGCCGTTTCTCCTTTGGCTGCCAGTTGACGGACGGGTGAAACGCCGCCGCTGATTGAAGCGGAGCTGCAGCATCAGGCGGCCAATGCTGGACAGGTTGCTACTGCAGCATTTGCAGCCTCCACAGGGTCGGCTGCAACCCAAGCTCAGGCTGCAGCTGTCGGACTGCGACCCTTGCGCAGTCCGACATTCAGGTTGCAGCCATTTGGCTGCACCCCCGCTTCCGCCGCTGCCGCCGCCGCCGCCTGGGTACTGCGTCCTCGCAAGTTCCCGCAGCAGCTGTGCTGCTGACTGCCTTGGGCCCCAGTGAGTGGGCTGCACCCTTCTTCCACGCGCAGTCGCTGGTCAGCCTTAGTGGCGGCCGTGAAGATGTGTTTCTGACAGCGGTCAAGCAGCCACTGTCGGCCTTGGCAGTGGGGAGTTGATCCCATGTCCTGGGCTGCTGCAACAACTACATCAACCACTACCCATGGGTCAGTGAACCTCCTACTCCCTCTTCTAGGCATCCTTGGGCTGGGCTCTTTCCTCTCTCCCCTTCTCACAGCGGAGCACAGCCCAGACAACCGAGGTATCCAGGCCTTGGGTCTCGTCACTTAGTTCTCCGAGGGTGAATGCTGCCGGATTTATCTCCAACAGCTCTGACGTCTGCAATTCCACCCTTTCATCTGTTTTCTGCCACTCTCCACAGTTTAGGGCAGCCACAATGTTAGGGACACAGTCAGAGGGTGTGGGTGACCCTCCATCCGTTGTTGACCGCTCACAGTCTCCCGCAAGTACGACTGCTCAGCGGTTGGACAAGCAAGATGCGAAGCTGCAATCTTTGGAGACATTGATCAAAACAATACTTGCCAACCAGCAGGCTCTCCTTGCACAGCCACCGTCGAGCCAGGTGCACCCAGCGGTGCGGACTGCAGGTAGCTCAACATGCGCATCTGGCAGTGCCGCAGTGCAGCAGCAGCAGCGGCGGCAGCAGCAGCAGCAGCAGTAGCAGCAATCACAACAGCAACAGCAGCCGTCACAGCAAGTGTCAGCCACCTTTCAGCAGCAGCAGCAGCAGCAGCAGCATCAGTATGCTCAAAGCCTGATGCGGTCAATTCCAGCGCACTCTTTCGTGTCGCCAGTGTCCTTGCTGCAGCGTTATGCACCACATGTGCGCCAGCAGCCTGGCTCAGGCGGCACACCCCTGTCTGGCTTGGTTACGCTGACAGGATTTCCGGCTAAGGATTTTGAGTCTCCACCTCCTCGGTACTCGGAAAGCCTTGGATTTGAGGTGTGGGAGTTCCAGTTCCACACCTGGGCCACCGGTGAGGGACTGCTCCCCTAATACATGACTGATTATGATGCCACAGATGTAGCACAGTCTGCTACTACAGCTCGAGCAGTCCGTGCCCTAGTTCTTGCCTTCCCAGATGAATCCATTTTGGATGTCAAGCCCTATGTGGCAGACCTGTCCGGGCAGGGTGCGGACCCCCTCGGAGCTTGGCAGCTCGTTTTTTTACCACCCATCAGCGAGTTGGTCAGGCTGATCTCAAGGAATGCATCCACGAGTTCACTTCCCTTTGCCAGGGCAATACCGAGGTTGCTGACGCATACTGGCACCGTGCGCTACGTGCCTACACTTGCTTTGGTACGCAGATGCCTCCTCAGTATTCAGCTCTGCCTACGATTATGCTGGGAGCCCATGAGAAGTATTTGGACATTTTCTAGTACTTCGAGCCTACGGAGCTCATGCAGATGGGGGAGAATGGCACCCTCTCCTTCCTTGGGCACGAGACTACCATGTGCGGGTGGCAGGGCGGTACCTTTCGCCCATGGGTCAAGTTGTAGCTACTTTCATCACTCCATTGTCTTCATCGTCTTCCATCTCCTCCTTGAATCCTCCCTCGCCACTCATCATCTCCACATCGCCTCAATCGGGTGCGAGCACTGCGGTCGTTTTGGGTAAGGGAAAGAAGGGGAAAAAGGCTACAGGGGGTAAGGGGGCCCAAGGGTCCTCGGGAGCAACCGACGGAGCTCTTCGTTGCTACAACTGTGGCGGCGACCACAAGTGGCAGGCATGTCCTCGTGAGCACGACTTTGCTAAGATTAGGAGGGCGATCCATTACGCCTGTCGCGCCTATGTCAGTCGTGGCGATGGCATGCAAGGCGGTTCAACGACTAGTGCCGCCTGGGCAAATATGGGTGCTTCTTCCACCCTTTGGAGAGAGCTTCTCCACGCCCGCATTACAGAGCTGGAGCGGGCCCTCGCATCCTCCTTCCGCAGTGACACGAATTCGACCACTCAGGGAGGTGCGAGTTGCATGCACAGTGCCGGGGGGCTCACTGTTTGCACTACAGACAGACTGTGTGGGATGATTGGTGACGATGGTGTGACACACTCTGTGGATGACTGTGTTCTCTGTGATGTGCCGTCATGGATTGAGTCAGTAATTGATCGTGCATGTCCTGACCCAGTAGAGCCACCACTACCCTCTCCTGATTCCTTTGGGTTCTGCTTTGTTTCACCAATGGGGAGCCGGTTCCGGATGGCAGCTGGGTCATCGACTCAGGTGTCACCCATCATATGTGCTGTTGCCGTGGTGATTTTGTTCTACTTGGTCCCGTCAAGTCAGTTCGTCATGTGCGTACAAGGTCCGGTCAGCAGCTGCGTGTGCATGGTGTTGGGACCGTTCGGTTCGATGGTCCTGTTGGTTCGTTGTACTTCTCTGACATGCTGTATGTTCCTTACCTCGAGGTCAGTCTGCTGTCTGTCCCCACGTGCGACCGCCTTGGCCTCACAGTCAAGCATGCCACTGGTATAGGCACTGTCAGTGTGTGCTCCACCGGTAGTGTTGTGCTTTGTAGCGTTGCTTTCGGCAGTCTCTATCACATTCCACGTCATGTTGCTACTTTGTCGTCTAAGTCCGCTTGTGTCTGTGACTGGTACCTTGTCTGCGACACATCAACGGTTGCTGCACCGTCGTCTGTGTCATGTGCACTCTGCCACAATTGAGTCGCTTGTGCATGTTTAGCCCGCTCTCAGCCTTGACCCGGCTTCTTTTGCACCGCCAGCTGCCAGTGACTGTCTCCCCTGTCTCCAAGGAAAAATGCATCGTGCCACGTATCCCTCTTCCTCCACCACGACTTCCAGATCCCTGGATCTCGTGCATGCTGACCTCATGGGGCCATTGCCCACTGAGTCGCAGGCTGAGTGCGGAATCTATATTCTCACTCTGACTGATGAGTTCTCTCATTGTTGGTCAGTGTTTTGTTTGCGTCGCAAGAGCGATACGGTGCTTGCCCTTCACCGTTGGTTGGTTCAGGCTGAACGCCAAACCAATCAACGCTTGTCCCGCTTTCGGTCGGATCGTGGGGGAGAATTCATGGGTCTTGCTGCTCAGTTTCTTGAGGAACAAGGCGTGATGCATGATCTCTCCGCTCCCTACACGCCGCAACAGAATGGCGTGTCCAAACGCTGGAACCGCTCGATGATGGATGCTGTGCGGTCCATGCGTGTTGATTCTGGTCTGTCAGAGGCTTTTGCTTTTGAGGCAATGGCCTACATGATTTGGGTCTGGAACCGGGTGCCTCATGGCCCGCTTCCTCGTCATGTGACTCCGTATGAGCGCTGGTTTGGCCGACGTGCCGACCTTTGGTTGTCATGTGTCTGGGGTTGTCGCGCCTGTGTTTGGGTCCCTGACGCCCAACAAGGGAGCAAACTCTCTCCCCGCGCTCGCTTGTGCCTGTTTTTGGGAGTTGCTCCCCAGACGAAGGCCTGGTGTTTCTGGGGCCCTGATCCTCATCGTATTGTTGAGTCTCGTGACGCAGTCTCTCTTGAGTCCTACACACAGCATGATCTGCGTCGGATTCATTCCTCTGACCCTCACTCAGCTTTGTGCCCTCGCGCCCGACGTGTGGGGGAGGGTCCCCGTGTGGGTACTCCCGTCGGGGCGGGCACGTCTGTCCACCCTCTCTCTATGGCAACCTCTATACTTCCTTTGTCTCCTGTGGCAGGTGCACCCCCTGTGTCCCCACCTAGTGTGCCCCCTCTCCTTGTGTCATTTCCTATGCCGTCTCCGTCCTCAGTGCCTTCTGTTCCTCCTGTGCTACCCACTGATGGTTCTCCTCCATCGTCTACGGCATCCCCCTCCTTGTCGGCTGTTGCGTTCCCTACCTTTGTCCCTCCAGAGTTGGCTGTAGACCCGGCTGTTTTTCTGCTGGTCCGCCTCTCGCTGCATCCTCTCCCTCACCACCTACCTCTCCACCGATGTGCCCAGCTGTCGCCCCCTCAGTGCAGCCTACAAGCCCTCGTGACCCAGTGGTTGTACTGTCACCTGTCGTCTCTGCGTCTGGATCATCGGCACCACCTCGTGCATACTCTTGTGAGGAGGGTGGTCGTCTTCATCCACGACCACCCACAGTGCAACGCCCTATCATGAGTCCACGCCGGCCATGGCGCACAGCGCCTGTCCGCCAGGTGGTGAGTGGAGATCCAGGCACGAAGGTATTGGGTTTGGTTGTTCGGTCTGAATCTGACAGTGCGGTCTTGCCAGATACTCAGCCAGGATATGGGCAGTTGCAACGTGAGCATCTTCCTGCTTACAATGCAGCAAATATGTGGGTATTGCAAGATATTGCGCCTGACGCACGAGCGTGCACTTTGCGCATCTCTGAGGAGGGTCTACCGGACCCCACTTCTTTAAGCCAGGCCCCCTCACGGCCTGACTCTGAGAGGTGGGAGATTTCCATGAAGGAGGAGATGGATGCTTTGGTTGAGCACGTAGTGTTTGAGGTTGTCGATCTCCCTCCTGGACGAAAGGCTGTCAAAGCCGGATGGGTCTATTGTGTGAAGAAAAAGCCAGAAGGCTCCACTGAATGCTACAAGGCTCGTCTGGTTGCAAAAGGTTATTCACAAGTCGAGGGAGCACACTTTGATGCCACATTTGCACTTCTCGGCCGGATGGATACTGCACGAGCTCTCCTAAGGCTCGCTGCGCAACATAACTAAGAGTTTCATCAGATGAACGTGAACAATGTGTTCCTCCATAGTCAGCTGGACGAAGAGATTTACATGGGCCAGCCGCCCGGCTTTGAATGCTGTATAGGTCGTGTGTGGAATCTTCGTAAGGCATTATACGGCCTGAAATAATCACCAAGATGTTGGAACAGCAAGATTTGCTCAACACTAGAACGTGGGGGCTACAAGAGGAGCGGTGTTGATCCCTTGCTCGTCCTGAGTGCTGGGTCTGAGCTCTTTGTTGCTGTGTTGGTGTATGTCGATGATCTTTTGATTGTGCTGGCAGATCTGAGAGAAGTGCAGAAGGTCAAAGATCTGTTGCAGGCCACATAGAAGATGAAAGACATTGGTGAGGTTCAGCTTTTCTTGGGCATGCTCACGATCGCCCGCGATCGTGAGCATGGATTTTCACACATCCACCAAGGTAGATACATCCAAACCTTGGGGGAGCGCTTTGCTGATCTCCTGGCGTCCACACCCTCCGCCTCCACCCCCATGACGCCCGATGGGAAGAAAATCCTGAAACCATTCGACTCAGTGGACCTGGGGGAGCCGGTTGAGTCGACTGGGTACTTGCGTCTCATTGGGCCGCTCATGTATCTGGTCACCACCATGCGACCTGAGATTGCGTTTGCAGTGAACCTGCTCGCGCAGTTTTTGCAAGCACCCCGCGTCCGCCACTTTGAGGTAGCAGTGCAGGTCATGCGCTATGTGCTGCAGACACCACACCTTGGTCTACTGTTCCATACTCACCCGTTGGTGGTAGTGTCAGGGTTCACCGATAGTGACTACGCGTGGAGCACCGACGGAAAAAGCCGAATGGGCTATGTGTTCCTTCTTGGGAACACAGCTGTGTCTTGGAAGAGTGGAAAGCAGGGGTTCATGGCACGTAGCACTACGGAGGCCGAGTATGTTGCTCTTGGTGCTGGTGCCTGTCATAGTGTTTGGTTGTGCTGCTTGTTCCGTGAGCTGCGTCAGTCAGTGGAGTGCATTGTTGTGCATTGTGACAATCGCAACGCAACTGATATTGTCGCAAACAATGGTGTGTTCCATGCTCGCACAAAGCACATTGCTGTGGAATGTCACTATGTGCGTGGTCTGTGGGAACAACGGCAGGTCGACGTGGTGTGGATTGGCACGAAGCGCCAGCTCGCCGACTTCTTGACAAAGACATTGGGTTGTGCTCAGTTTGAGGCGGCTACTTCAGCTGTTGGTCTCTCACCTCTTGTTGAGTGACTTTACGTGCAGTGCCTCAATCTCATCCTATGTGTCATGTGTGTTACGCGCACTTACCCTGCCCACATCCTTCGTTTCTTACGCACCCATTTCCATTTGGTGCCACACCTCGTTTGTCTGTGCATGAACACGTGTGCCACGGGGTCATGGGGGAGTGTTGTGTTGGTTTCTGCGCATCCTCATTGTGCTCTGTTGTGTCCTCCCGGCTTGTGTACATCGGCCTGCAGATGACTGACGGCGAGATTTGACGCTGCTGGAGTGTCGTCCGGTGGAGCCGACCTGCTCAGCTCCATCGGGAGGCCTCCTCGGCGATCGGGCCGCCGGCGGTCACTGCCACCACAGATGTTGTCTGCATGTGTCAGGCACTGGATCTGACTGTATCGTTGCGTCTGCAGTGTCATCCTCTGCCTAGGGTCCATGTCTTGTGTTGCGTGGCACTGTTTGACATCATGGACCATCGTAGGCACTGCCTGGATTCAGGCAGCCATAACTCCTTGTTGATGTTTTTCTAGATGATTCTGACCACGCGACTGTGTTTGCAGCGTTGGTCTTTTGGTATGGTCCAGTTTTCAGACAAAACGGACGACGCCCGGGTTTTAGGCTGTCGGCCGTCTGGCAGGGCTCACCAAGAAAACCCTGCCTGCCAGAAAATAGGTCTACGACTATCTTCTGATTGGCTGGTTAGCTGAGTAACAAGTTCTACAGAGCTGGGGGGGTGCTAGAACTTGGAGAGGTATCCCATTGTTTTCTCATTCTTCATTCCTCGTCAGTCACTTTCAGTTTTCAGCTGCTTTCTGGCGCTAACACTGGCGCCCGCGCTTTTAAGTAACAAACCCTGAGCTTCCAGACTTAGACTCTAGAGCAGCAGACTGAGGGGGCAGCAGACTTAAGCAATGAGCGTGGAAGCCCGCACGCTACATCAACAACGCTGCTGCCCAAACTTGCTGCCTAGTTTTTCTCTCTTGGTATCGGAGCCAGAGCGTGGCAGCAACAGCAGAAGACTGGCCTACAGGTGCCAGACAACGCCGGCGGATCCCCATACGTGCGAGTGCAGTGCAAATGCTGCTGGATTTTTTCCGGCAGCATTTTCCCTCCTGGTGGCAGCGTCAGAATTTTTCCCACGGCCACTAGGCCAGGGGAAATGCTACCGGATTGCTCCGACAGCACTGATCCCCACGCATGACGTGAGGAGGTGAGCGGTAGGCCGCGTCCAACACCTACGGGTAACGACGCACGTGGCAACGTCACCCAGGTGCAGTGACTGGCACCATCGAGCAGCAGCAGCAGCCTGGTGCACAGCAGCGGCAGGAAACAGCAATGAGCAGTGGCAACAGTAGCAACCAGAAGCTGCATGCAGCAGCAACAAACGGCAGCAGCAGCAGCTCCCAGCAACTCGCAATAGCAGCAGCAGTCGGCAGTAGCAGCAGTTTGCAGTAGCTCACAACAGCAGCGCGCAACAGCTCGTAGCAGCAGCAGCAGCAACAGCAACAGCAGACCGCAACAGCAACAGTAGCGGCAGCGAGAAGCAGCAGCAGCAAGCTGCAACAGCCGCAGTAGCAAGCTGCAACAGCCGCAGTAGCAAGAAGTAGCGAGCAACAACAGTAGCCGGCTGCAGCAGCAATAGCAGCGAGCAGCAGCCGGCAGCAGCCAGCAGCAGTTGCTGCTGCTCGCAGCCTGCAGCTCGCCGCGAGCGACGGGTTGCAAGCAACTAGCCCATTGCTCGATGCGAGTAGCGGTCAACGGGCAGCGAGCTGTGAGCTCGTTACTTGCAACCCGCTACCCACAGTGAGCAGCGAAGCTCGCTCTGCTAGACAAAAATAAGAAGAAACAAAGAAGAGGAAGGCAAAAAAATTCCCCCACCCCAGTAGCAATTGCCATAGCTGCTACAGCAGCCACAGCAGTCGCAGTAACCCTCAGCAGCAACGACACTAGCAGCATCAACAGCAGCAGTAGCAATTGCAACAGCAGGTGCAATAGCAATAGTAGCAGTAGCATTAGCAGCAGTAGTAGCAGCAGCGTCAACACTTGTTGCTGCCACAGCAGCCGCAGCAGTAGCAACAACAGCTGCAGCACCAGCAGCATCAACAGCAACAACAGCAGTTATTGCTGCCAGAATGGCCATAGTAGTAGAAGCAATAGCAGATGCAACAGCAGCTGCAACAGCAGTAATAGCAGATGCAACAGCAGCTACAGTAGCAGCAGCAGCAACAGGGGCAAACAGCGGCAACGACAGCAACAGCAGCAGCAGCAGCATCAACAAGTAGCTGCTATAGCTATGCAACAGCGGCCCCAATAACGGCCACTAATGACGTCAGCATCCAGCCGCTGACGCCATTACGGACATCATTGCTGGCTTCATCAACAAAAAAGGGGAAAGGGGGGAAGGAAACTCTATAGTAGCAGTAGCAGTAGATAACGTGGTAGCAGCTACTAACGCCAACTGTCCTAGGCTGACATCACTACTGACATGAGCAGCACAAAAAAAAAACAAAGAGACCAAAACCCATGGCTAATTGCTCTAGGAGGGAGGATTTCTCCTCCGTTGGGGGGACCCTAGGGAAGACCCCCTCCCTCTTCTTGAAGCAGCTACAACAACTCTAGCAGCAACAGTAGCAGTAGTAGTAGTAGCAGAAATAGCAGCAGCAACAGCAGTAGCAGGAATAGCAGCAGTAGGAGCTCCAAAAGTAGTAGTAGCAGCAGCAGCAACAGGAGCAGCAGCAACAGCAGGAGCAGAAGCAGCAGCCCATAAGCGTTGTGACCGACACCTCTGACCCCCTGACTGCCATTCAGCAACAGCTCACCGCCTTGACGAAGCAGCTTTTAGCACTGCAGCCATTGGCCTCACAGAGTGCCACTAGTGCCCCTCCACCGTTTTTTCCTCCTTGGCACGCTAGCCCCGCAGTGTCTGCTGCCACGCATTACCTAGTGCCGCAGCATAATCAGTGCCAGCGGCAGACAGTGACGGCCGTCCTTGGCCCCACTCTGGGCGCCGGCCACAGGCAAAAGGACTTTGAGACGCCACCCCCACCGCTTCAGGCCGGCGAGCAGTTTTGGAGCTGGGAGCTCAGCTTCCGCATCTGGGCGTAGGATGATGGGTTTTGGGCATACTACACCCTCCCGTACGACTCCATCCAGGTCGACCAGCTGTATGACGTCGGTCGCAGCGTATGCGCCCTTGTCCCCGTCGCTCCTCCACCTTCCAGCCTGGCCCTAGAGCCTTTTCTCGGCAACATCCCAGACCAAGCAGCCGCGTGGCATGTCCTCACTCGTCCCCATCGCCTGTCTAGCGACATTAAGACCAGCCGTCTGCTGCGGGAGTTCAACTCCCTGCACATGGGGGAGACCGAGACAGTCACCGCATACTAGCAGAGGGTTGAGGAAATCCTCCGTCGCCTAGGCACCTCTGCTCCACCTCCTCTGGCTACACTCCTCAGCGTCAAGAACAGTGCCACCGACGCGTATGCAGACATCTTCGTCCACTACTCCCAAGACGTCCTCTCCACCATGGCGGCCCAGGGCACCCTCATGCCCTGGGTATGTGAGCTCTTCCTCAGGATTGAGGAAGCTCACCTAGAGTCCCGTCTCTAGCGCACAGAGGCCCTCGCCTCCCCTGTCGTCGCTTCTGCGGCCGTCGCTTCCTCCGCAGCCGCTGCCTCCACCAGCTCCTCGTCACCGGGGAAGAAGAAGCGACGGTGCAAGAAGGGCAAGGGTAGGCAACAGCAGTAGCAACAGCACTCGACCGGGTCCAGCAGTGGCTCGGTCTGCCACAACTGTGGTCGGCCAGGGCACGGGTGGTACACGTGCCTGCTGCCGACGGACGAGGCGCGCGTCATCGCCACCATGCGTCGCCAGCGAGAGCACCGTCTCGCCTCTGTCGCCGTAGCTGTCGCCGCCCCTAACAACTCGACCCCGTCCAGCAGCTCCACTCCCCTCTAGACCTGGTCCATTCCGATGTCATGGGTCCTCTCCCTACCGAGTCTGTCGGAGAGCATGGCCGCTATGTCCTCACCCTCACGGATGACTAATCTCGCTACCACTGGTTCTTCTGCCTTCGACAAAAGAGCGATGTCGCCCATGCCATTCAGGACTGGCTTGTCCGTGCGGAGCGCGAGTGTGGTCGATCTCTTCGCCGCTTTTGCTCCAATCGTGGTGGTGAGTACATGGGCGAGACCACGATTTTCCTCGCCTCCCACGACATTCACCATGAGATGTCTGCGCCCTACACGCCCGCCCAGAACGGCGTCTCCGAACGGTGGAACCTTACCATGGCCGACGGCGTCCGCACCATCCGGGTCGCGTCTGGCCTTTCCGATGGCTTCTATGAAGTCATGGAATACATGATGTGGGTCTGGAACCGGATTCCCCACGGACCCCTTCCCCGCCAGTCCACACCATACCAGCACTGGTGTCGTCAGCGAGCTGACCTCCGCCCGGCTCGGGTCTGGGCCTGCGTGGCCATTGTGTGGCTGCCCGCACAGCAGTAGGTCGGCAAGCTCGTCCCCCGCGGGTGTCCTGGCACCTTTCTCGGTGTCTCTCGTCAGTCAAAGGCTTGGCGCTTCTGGGATCCCTCCCAAAACTGCATCGTCGAGTCCTGCGATGCCCTCTTCGTTGAGGAGCTGTTCTCGCCCGATCTCGTTCGCTCCGGCTCGTCGGTGCCCCTCCTGTCGCGTGGGGGAGTGGTGATTCCGTCCTCCGTCCTGCCGCTTCCGGGTGGCACATCACTTCGTTCCTTCGAGCCAACAGCCCCAGTCGCGCCCGCTGGCCCCTCCGAGCCAGTCGCCCCAGTCGCGTCCACTGGTCACCACGGGCCAGCCGTCCCAGTCGCGTCCACAGGTCCCTCCTGGCCAGCCGCCCCAGTCGTGTCCACTGGTCCCTCTGGGCCAGCTGCCCCAGTCGCGTCCACTGGTCCCACTGGGTCAGTGGTTCCGGTCGCGTCCACTGGTCCCTCCGGGCCAGCTGCCCCAATCGCATCCACATGTCCCTCCGGGCTAGCCATTCCAGTCGCGTCCGCTGGCCCCTCCGGGCCAGCAGCCCCTTGTCGCGTCCGTTGGTCCCTCCGAGCCAGCAACCCCGTCCGCCTCCATCGACGTGTCAGCCTCAGTGCCATCTCCTGCCCCGTCGCGCTACACGCGTGGCCCAGGTGGCAGCCTTTGACCCAGACCGTCAATGAGCGCGCAGACTGCAGCACCTTGCCCAGAGGTATCTCGGTCCCCTGCCGCTCTGCTTGTCTCTTCCACTCCTACGGTCATGAGTGGGGACCCTGGCACCAAGGCCCTCGGCTTGACCACTTCAGCTATCATTGTAGACCTTCACCATGGCTCTGCACTGGGCTACGTCATGCTTCATCGCAAGCATCGGCATGTTGTCACAGCTGCACTCGCACGCATCCCACCTGGAGCTCAAGATGCACACGCTCTCTCAGTCCGCTCCATGGCACGCCCGGAGGACCCGGCCACCCTACACGAGGCTCGAGCCTCTCCTGAGGCTGTACACTAGGATGCTACCTGCGATGACGAGCTCACTGCTATCCGACAGCACCACGTGTATGACCTCGTCGACCTCCCTCCAGGTCGGAAGGCCATCGGTGCCAAGTGGGCTTTTCGGCGCAAATGGAAGCCCGACGGGTCCTTGGACAAGTACAAGGCCCGCCTCATAGCCAAGGGATTTGTTCAGATCCCTGGGTTTGATTACGACCAGATCTTTACCCCAGTTGGTTGGTTCTCCACGAGTCGGGCGCTCTTCAGCCTGGTTTCCCAGCATGGGTGGGAGTTGCATCAGATGGACGTGAGCAACGCCTTCCTCCATGGGTCACTGGAGGGTGGGGAGCTCTACATGATGAAGTCTCCAGGCTTCGACGACGGCATTGGGAGAGTCTGGCGGCTACGGAAGGCCCTCTACGGCCTGAAGCAATCGCCTCGGTGCTGGAACCAAGAGATCAGCGGCACGCTCCTCCGCGGCGGCCTCGAGCACAACACCGCTGACCCCGTACTGTTCGTCAGCCCGCAAGGCCAGACCCTCATTGATGTCATGGTCTACGTCGGCGATCTCCTCATTGCGTCGCCTAACATGGCTGCCATACAACGTGTCAAGGATCTGCTGTTCATCGCCTACCAGATGAAGGATCTCAGGTCTGCCCGAGTCTACCTGGGCATGGAGCTCAAGCATGATCGCTCCCAAGGCATCCTACACGTCCACCAGGCTGCCTATGTGCAGACCCTGTCCACTCGCTTCGCCGAGGACCTGCCCCTCATGCCGAGTGCATCTTCACCCATGTCACCTGATCGCCAGGTGAAGCTGAAGAGTCCTGACCCAGCCAATCGTGGGGGAGCCACTTGACGTGACCACGTACTTGCGAGTCATCGGGTCACTGATGTTCCTGGCGACAATGACGCGCCCAGACATCGCGTTCGCCGTCAACCTCCTGGCTCAGTTTTCTCAGGAGCCGCGTCGCCTCCACTTTGAGGCTGCGATCCGAGTGCTGCCCTGTGTCGTCTCGACTCCTCGACGAGGTCTTATGTTCCACCGCCAACCGTTTGTGGTCGCGGTGGGCTACACCGACAGTGACTGGGCCGATAGTCCAGACGGTAAGAGTCGCATAGGCTGGATCTTTCTGGTCACTGGCACAGCTGTATCCTGGCACATTGGCAAGCAGGGGTGCATTGCACACAGCACTCTTAAGGCTGAGTACGCGGCACTTGGCTCAGGCACGTGTGAGAGTGTGTGGTTGCGTCGTCTGTTGTCTCAGCTGGGTCAGTCTAACGCATTCATCACGTTGCATTGTGACAATGAGAGTCCCCTGACCATCGCTGACAATGACGGTGTGCACCACACACGCACGAAGCACATCAACGTTGAGTATCACTATGTGTGTTCGTTGTTGCATGACGGCAACATCAGCATTGCATGGGTTGCGACAGCACGGCAGTTGGCTGACTTCTAGACCAATGCATTCAAGCGGGACTCATTCAAGAAGGCTGTCAGTTCAGTCCGTGAGCGTCTGTGAGTTGCTCTCTATCTCCCTGCTTGCGTCTCTCTGTGCTCTGGGGGAGTCTCACTGTTGACTATGTCTTTGCCCGTCCATGTGTACTATGTCTGTGAGTCATGGGGGAGTGTTGGTCTTTACGCATCCTCATTGTGCTCTGTTGTGTCCTCCCGGCTTGTGTACATCGGCGTGCAGATGACTGACGTCGAAATTCCACGCTGTTGGAGTGTCGTCTGGTGGAGCCGATGCACGTTGAAGCCTACTCGCAGTTCGCTGGAGCCTCCTCTCCACGGCGACGTGCTCAGCTCCATCGACAGGCCTCCTCGGCGGTCGGGCTGCTCAGCGGTCACTGCCATCGTAGATGATGTCTGCATGCGTGAGGCGGGGGATCTGACTTTATCTTTGCATCTACAGTGTCATGCTTTGCATCTGCAGTGTCATGCTCTGTTTATCATTAGCTGATTCTGACTACACGAATGCGTTCATAGCTTTGGTATTTTGGTATGGTCCAATTTTCAGGCAAAACGGATGACGCCCGGGTTTTGGGCTGTCCGTCGTCTGGCAAGGCTCACCGAGAAAACCCTGCCTGCCAGAAAATAGGTCTAGGACTATTTCCTGATTGGCTAGTTAACTGAGTAACAAGTTCTACAGAGCTAGGGGGGAGCTAGAACTTGGAGGGGTCTCCCATTGTTGCTCATTATTCATTCCTAATCAGCTGCTTTTTGGCGCAAACACTGGCGCACGTGTTTCTCTGATAACAAACCCAGAGCTTCCAAACTTAGACTCTAGAGCAGCATACTGAGGGGGAAGCAGACTTAAGCAACGAGCGTGGAAGCCCGCACGCTGCATCAACAACGTTGCTGCCCTAACTTGCTGCCTAGCTTGTCTCTCTTGTTGTTCTATGTTCATACACGGTGACTGATGGTGACCCCTCGGCTATTGTTCATGCGCACGCAGATCCTTGAGAGGCACGAGGACGTGTCGACGATTGGATGCTGACGAGTGTCAAGCCGGCGGGATTGTGACAAAAACAACAGGGGAGATGAGAAGAGCGGTAACGCTCTCCAAGGTCAACAGGATGACCAAGTATTGTTAAATTAGAATTGTGAACTAGGATTTTAGTTCACACAATCTTAGATAACTCGTGGAGTGGTTGGCCGGATATTGCTTGTTGACGCACATGCAACCGAAGATCTTGGGACAGCTTTGCTACGACACATGAGTGAAATAGGGAGATCAAGGTCACCTCTGCCGATGGATCGAGCGAGCGAGTTCGATGGGAGCTCGCTAGCTCGACGCTCACCGACAGGGGAGCCTCGATGAACTTGGCCTCCCCCCTTGCCGTGTGTCTTGTGGGTTCCCCATGGCAATTGCCAAAAACCTTGACCTAGTGACCTACCGCTCTCCCCCTCTTCCACACAGTAGTGTGTAGAGTGTGTGTGGAGGTCTGTAGGGGAATATCTTCACACACGCGCACACACACACACACACACACACACACACACACACACACACACACACACACACACACATATTCATCTCGGTTGGCCCTGCGG
Source organism: Penium margaritaceum (assembly GCA_023375785.1). Taxonomy (NCBI): domain Eukaryota; kingdom Viridiplantae; phylum Streptophyta; class Zygnematophyceae; order Desmidiales; family Peniaceae; genus Penium; species Penium margaritaceum. The sequence continues at coordinate 104,898 of SZWC01009565.1, forward strand.
TGCCCTTATGCACGTGACCAGTGATGATGATGATGATGATGATGATGATGACGACGACGACGACGACGACGACGACGACGACGACGACGACGACGACGACGACGACGACGACGACGACGACGACGACGACGACGACGACGATGACGACGACGACGACGATGATGATGATGATGATGATGATGATGATGATGAT
>SZWC01009566.1:33117-60124 GCA_023375785.1 Penium margaritaceum
GTCTTACATTGTGTCGAACACCAAGTTGCGCACCATGTCAAATACAACACTTCATGTTGCACATTGCACGGTGCACCTCATTTTGCCTCGAACGACTCTTTCCACGTCGTATAGAACCTCTCCTCACACATCATCTCAAATGTCTCTTCACACATGGTCTCGCACACTATCAACCCTCACCCCTTGGCACTCACCCCCCACCCCCTAACCCCTCACCCCTTCACACCTCAAATGACAGCACATCATAATACATTTCACCGCACCAAATTCCATCGCATGGCAATGCACCGCACCCTCTACATGACTTTGTACCGCACAAAATTTCACACAGCACTGCACAAAACGACACGGCACGCCCGCACACACGCACAAACATTCACACGCGCATGTAAACCCAGGCGTGCAACGCACGTGTGAACCCACACTTGCAACGGAAGTATGTGGAATGCACTCACGCATGCACGTGTGCACTTACCGCACACACGCACGCAATTCACACACACACACACATGCATGCACTTATGCACGCACCCACATGGCATGCACAAATGCACTTACGCACACACGGCATGCACACCAGCACACATGCACGCATGAACACGGAAACGTATGTGCCACGCATATCCACACGCACATCACACATGCACGCACACAATGCAACCATACACACAAGCACACACACACATGCACGCGGCACGCATGCGCCCATGCATGCACGCACGCACAACATGCATTCATGCATTCATGCACGCATGCACGTACACAGGCACGAACCAATGCACGTACTTCACACACAAACGTTTGTATGCACGCAAGCAAACACACACACACACACAAACACACACACACACACACACACACACACAAGCATGTACAGCAAGCACTCATGCACGGTACGCAAGCACGCACAAGGTGTAAGTAGGCATACAAACGCACCTTGGAGCTTGGTGCTACGGCAGATGGTGGTACTTTGCTAGTAATACTGATGGCTTGTTCTAGTTGTTGATTCTCTTGCCTATAATGGTGGTGTTGCTGAAGAGCAGAAGAACACGAAGACTAAAGGGCTGGCAGACTCGGTTTTGCTTTGCTAGAGCACAACAATAAGCAACATATAAGCCACAGATTTGGAGATTGTGCTTTTCAGTCCCAAATGTATGGTTCATAGGAGCTTTCCTTAAGGATTTCTAAGCTGGTTATCGAATGTTAAACTAGATGCCGACGACAATGGGCATGACTCAAGGCCCATGGAAACAAAGGTGAACAACCATGATTACTATGAGGCTTGCTGCATGGTCTTGGTATTCGACCCAAGAAAGGAGTTATGGTGTACGATGCATTGTTTTGCTTGTTTTTCTCCTGTAGTCTGCAGCGTCAAACCGATCCCACAAGGAATAGATTCTCTTGTGGGTGTCATTGAGGAAAGATGTAGCAGTGTGCTAAGATGGCAAGCTGCACCACCGGATGCGGAAGCCCAAGACAACTTAACAAAACATTCATAAGGAACTTAAACAAAACACCACGGCTAGCCAAACGGAAAGTCCATAGAGTTGCATTATTGCAAGGCCATTGACTTACCTAAAGGCCTTGAAGACAGTTGCCATGCCACAATCCACATCACCACCTTTTAGATAAACATATTGATAAAATTACTGATTTCCTAGAGATCCAAATATGTTACAGGTCTCGAGACTGAGGAGGTTGAGAAAATACCCTCCACATCAAAATGCATGTTTGAAACATGCATGATTAAGTGTGCTAAACTAAAAATTTGTATAACCGTTACCACTTTTTTGGAGGTCGATGCAAGTTATCAAAAGAAATCATCCAAAAATCTAGTCTTCCATGTTTTTCCTCATCTTACCCACGTATTTTCCCATCACAAATATATTTTTTTCTAATCTGTGTCGCGCTATGTTTTCCAAGTGATTTTTTTCATCATGCCCCAACTCGACAAGAAATACTATTTTATCACTTTAATGTGTGTAGACGCAAGGTCAAATAGGTAAAGAGTACCAAGACACCACCCTAGAAGTGAATGTATTAAAGCAAAGCTCACAAATACTTTGTAGTTCATCCAAAAACATATTTGATTCCTCTAACATGATCAAATACCTAGTTTTCATATGTAAGTCGTATAGTGGAGCTCACATTCCATCAAAATTCAAAAACAGGTTATGCAATTAATAATTTGTCTAATTGATTTTTTTGGTATGTAAAATTAAATATATTTTATAAATAAACTAAGGATTATTCATATGGATATGGAAATCGATGTATATTTTTATATCAATATGCATGTATCGAGATAATAAAACAAGTGTACTTATGTACGTATTGGAATGAATTTCAATGTTGAAGGAGAGATATTTCAGGTGTATATGGATAGTAAATTCATATGTACATCTACATGTAGGGTTACTATGTAATCCTATGCATGCTTAGTGTGCAAGACCTGCAACTTATTTTTGGATGAATTTTTTTGTTTGCATTTTTACGTATTAGTCTTCAAGCGAGGACCCTAACATGCTATCTGATTTATATGGAGGCCATTTCTTTCGGTAAACCCTATGCCAAATGTCATCCTTTTGGAATGATCATCTATGAGAATGTGATGACGTGCCACACAAATGTCTCACCACTTTAAAAGTGGTTTTCCTAGAGAGATTGAATACATGTTTTAGGTGTCAATGTCGGTATATTCCACAAACATTACAAATGTGTACCAAACAACGTGAATTTCCTCTTAAGGTTGTTGTTTTGCGATCGACCTAAAAGCTAGCCCAATAGCAGCTTCAAAACCAATTGTCCATAGCTTTTTGAGTATTCTAGTTCACATATAAGTGCTACATTCTAAAGGTTGACCATTTATCATGTTCAATGTTGCACTCCATTTTTTCACTTCTCTTCTTACGAGTTCTCGCTAACGTTAGTAAAAATGTTGAAGTGGTTCTTATGATTCCATCAAAAGATATGATTACAATAGATACTTTATGGGGATAAGGAAAACTCAGATTTTGACGAAAGCCTTAAAAACGTTTTGCAACATAGGTATGGCAACCGTTTCTCATGACATAGATCAGAAGAAACAAAAGGGGAAAAGTTTTCACCATTGTGAATGCATCCAAACATGGACCCGTATATCGTTTTTTCCACACCAAAACTTCTATCGTCTCTTGCATACCTGCAAATTCACGCGTTTGCCTTAGTGTACCTCGTGCACTTACCATGCACAAGTTGTAGCAATAGGAAGTATACGATGGAGACAATGGAGAATCTTGCCATATATCTAACATTTGATTTCACGACAACATCAATGCTAGGAAACTTGCCTACATGTCATATATGTTGCATGCATCATGCGAAGCCGGACAGACATGTTTTCCATTTTTTATCCATTAAAGCTAAATGGGAGATCACCAAGTGACCTTGATTCTACCTAAGGAAATATGACCTTACCCATTTCTTATAGCATCATCTCATTACGCCCCATTCTAAGAAAACATTATCTAGTATCTCTACAGTTGAAGATTTGAGGTAACTACTGTGAAATTGATTTATTGGTTATTAAAGCATCACTATTGTTATCCAGTTTTCATCCACTTTGAAATGTGAGTGTGAATTGAACCATGCCTACATTTTATGCACCGAATTCGTCATTCCATGATGGAATTTTGTGTAATTTGACTATGTCAACACTTGAGCATACGTCCAATTTTCCCCCATGTTAACAAAGAGACAACATAAAGCATCATCTCTGATCCTATTGATCGACAAGATGAAATTGAATGCATTAGTGCATGGAAACTTTTGACTATGATAAATAAGGACGCTTTGCATTTGTATTAATTGTGCCATTAGGAGCCGGTATGTCACTTTCTTGTTAGGCTTTCTTGTTTGATCATGCTGAAAAGCAAAGACGAATATTTAGATTTTTGGAATTCCGAAAGTGAAGGAATAGGATTTCTTCTCCTTTATACGACAGGACAAATATAACGCTTAGTTTGGGTGGATATAAAAAATGTAATCCCCATTAGAAAGCAATTTGATGTGCTTCAATACCACATTTATGGGTAATATCATAGTTCTATACACTTTTCTACATGCCAATAATCAACACTCTTGTGATCTACGTCATCCCAAAATCTTAAAAATCTATAAAACCAAAATAGTTTTCAAAACCATTTGCATACATCCATGCTACAATTAATTTCATTACTCATGTATCTTCTCACTTTTCCTTTCATTATTTTTTGTTTTAATTCCTAAGGCATGCATTTTTCCATGTACATAAAACTTCAATTCATTTTGCAACCCAAGCATGCCTTGCATGCAGCTTTGCGACCTTGTTCTTGTCACGTTATTTTTTCTTTCCATCCTTAAACTAGACAATGGCCTGGAGTCCTCATCCACATTGGCCAAAAAGTGTCACTTGATGTTTGATTTTTTTAACATTGACTCTGGTTAGCAACCCTGCATGTAGCCATCATCTAGCTCGAAAAATTCCTCATTTAAAATGTGGCCATGATAGTGGTCGATGGAAAAAGGATCACCAAAAGGGAAATATTGACAAAAGTAGCTAGTTAAACAATCGGCAAACTTGTAAACATTTTCACAATATCAGAAGATAGAACAATTCTGAATTAAATAAAAAACATGAGCCATCAAATATGGGTCCAAGAGTTATAAATCAAAATGGTCAATGAAAATGGAACTTGGCTAGGGTTTTGAACTTTTGAATCATTTACAAGCATAGAATAGATGGTGGACATTGAATCTTGACTGTTCAATCTTCAACGTGTTGTAAGACATGCTAATAATTTTCTACACATATTTTTTTCTCCCCGAGTTTCTAATCAATATGTATTTATCAATGGAAACTACTATGAATACATATATTATCTAAGTGGGCAAATCTTCCACAAGACCTGAAGCATTTTTCTAAACTTTTGATCAATAGGAAACAAGTTTTGAGAAAAATTGTTATACATAGAACGTCATCTTGAAAGTGAAGCTCTTAGCACATGGAGCGGCACAGGTAAGAATTAGATTGATGAAAATATCATGTTTCTAATGCTTCAATACTCAAAAAAAATTTCCAAAATCTCAACAATTGCCCTTGGAAATTTTCATAGTGGAGTTTTACATTTGATTGATTCCTTCTACTTGGAGGCCCTTGAAAGGTCGTAAATCGGGTTTTTTTTTACAGATTCCTACTTTGTGAGGCCAATCAAATGTACAAATCCGCGAAACAGTCTTATTTTGGAATTTTCCGAAAAAGAAGAGATTCCAACAATATCACAATAACGATTATATTTGAAGTCTTGGAGTATCTTATGATTAAACTTGTATTTTCTCGTAAAAATAGATATATGAAAACATGTTTCTCTTGAAATACATACAGAAGAGGAACTGGTAGCATCATGAAAGCAATCTTAAGGAAATGTTTTATATGAATATGATAAAGAGGACAGATTTAAGTATTGTGTAAGCTAAACATATTGATGATTCTTGTTGAAAACATTATCAATACATTAATCTTTTACATACTTTTCACATAACTTTCACACCCATTAAAGGTAAAAATCACATTTCAATATACATGACCTTTTCTAGGCTTGAATATTCTTTCAAAAACAAAACTATCCTTGTCAAGCTAAAATTCAATCAAATATATTCATTGAAGTTTTTAGTCTTTGATGACATTTGAAGGTTAATTTTTTTAACCTTGATGCACGACTTTGTATTTTCTAGTATTGATGGAATTAGGAGATGCCAAGTGATTACTGTGCTAGTGTACTTTATGTTCATAGCTCACACTATCCTTTTCTTCTTCACCGCTGTAATGGCCGCATTAGAAAGAAGTAGCAAACATTCATTAGATTATTGCTAGAACAAAAAGGCAAGCTATTAACAGCAATCAATGATGGCCAAATCTGACATTCAGCAACACTTTTTGGTCAATACAAATGACGAATCCAAAACACCACCAGTTTTCCAAGAGTGTTTAATAACATTTTGAAAAGTGAACAATGAAAAAAGTGCGGGCGCTCGTAAGCAAGGAACAGGTGGGAAGGGGTGGACAGTGGATCGTGGGGTTAGGGACGAAGAACAAATGCGCGAAAGGTCATTTCTTAATTTCATTGCTACAACTTGTGTTTCTTAATAAACTCATGCCTCAACAAAAAATCCCCACAGACTTGTTTGGTTTCTTACAACCAATGACAACTTATAGCACCCGAACTATCGTGAGCGGGCACCCAATGCTAGAGATCAGACATTCAAAACAAAGAAACTATGTTTGAGGTCCAAAATGAGCACTCTAGAAGAGGAGCAATGAGGGAAAGAAAATTCCGAAACAATCTAATAAAAACTGATGGAGCGTTAAAAAAATTGAAAACACTGTTTGCTGGAGAACTTTATGATTTAATGGTTTCCAATCCACTTTGCTTCAACAGTCGTTGTACTCAAAGCATTGGCCTTGAAGACTAAATAAATTATATTATGTATGAAAGTATGAACTGTAACAACTTCCTTATTGAATAAGAAGAACAATGAGCTTTCATAGAGATGTTTAAATACGGGGGATAATGAAATCACATGATGAAACAAATAGCACAACATTGTAAATACCTTTACTTTCAAGATATTACTACTTACAAGAATTGAATTACATTCATGAAAGAGAAATATTAAGAATTAATTTTCATATTTAATACAAGTTGTTTTATTCCAAAATATTTTAAATATTCTTCATGAATAATTCCAGAATAACAATTGATATGATAATCATTTTCATAAACATATTCACATAAACATATCAAAAACACTTTGTCTTATTTTCACAAACGTAACCATGGAAACCCCATTTTTACATTTATTCAAAGCATTTCACACTTTTAGAGAATATATATTGATTAGAATATTGAAGCACTAAACTGTAAAAATATCTGAATATTCCTTCAACAAAATTTGTTTTGTCAAGAGCTAGTGGCCATGTTGTTTTCGATGCAAACAAATACAATCAGTGCATTGATTGTACATAATGTAGAACACGTGAAACATGAAGGTGTTTTCATATGAAACATACTTGCAGTCTCAGTTGACAGGTCTTAAACCTGTATTGCAAAAGAATATATTGATAATATATTTTATGAAACATGAATAACTTCATAAAATGTTAATGTTATGTGACTTTCCATATAGTGAAAGCATTCATCATTAATGTAACTACATTTCTGAAAGAAAAGCCTTTAAAACATTGCAATTACACAACTTTTGTGATGAATTAAATTGAAAATGAAACATGATTATAGAGGGAGGGACACTGACCCTCCCAACACTCATTGGGGTTAAGTGTTACGTATTTATTAATTCTTAATGCAAGGGTTGGCCAAGGGCCACCCATGCACTTGCTGCTAGGCGACAAGCGCGCGACCAGCTAGGTGGGCAGCAAATGGTTAGATGCCCGCTCAATCACCCATTGGCAAACCACCAGCCTTGATTGAGTTGGTGCATCAATCAACGACAGAGAGGCAATGAACTCCTCAAGGGCAATGTTGGTAACCTCACGCCCTTGTCCTCGTTATCCCTCCGTTCCATTGACAATGAGGGTGAAGGGATAAATGGAGAGTGCAATGTGTCAAAAGCAAAACTCAAGTTTGCACATGTCAAACTACGAAATTAGAAACACAAAACATATCTGCAAAATCATGAGTTTGAAGTTATAAAAACCTTCTTTTGACTTAAGAAAATGGGTGCAAGGTAAAACAAAAATGGAACTCTTGAGACTTCAAGTATTCAGTTCCTCCTTTGTGGGTGGATTATGCCCCTTTACCTAAGATTGAAGCAGAGAGAAAATTCCCTTGAGTGAGCTTTGGATGTCATATTATAACTCCAAAACCGAGCAAATTATAAGTGTTCGAACCGAACCTGTTAAACGTGTTCTAAGATCCAAATGACCCTTACGACATACATGCAACAATTCAAGCTAAAACGAAGGGTATAAAGCGCTACAAGTAGCTGCACAAGTAACCAAAACTTCTAATAAAGGTAAATGCTATCATTTCAACCATTTTCAATGTTGTAGATTGGTCTTAAGATAACTTCAACAGCTTAATTTTTTTTCTTTCATCACTTATAAGATTCTTTCTTTTTCTTAAGGGCTAGATGGTTTTTAATTGACATGAAGTGGGGTTACCCCCAAACCACCACCTTTTCCCCCATCTCTTAAGTCTCCTCCTTTCATCTTAAAAAAATCAGGCAATACCTGTACCTAACGCCAATGAATTTCACCGTCCGACAGGAATGGAATGAGAAAGACAGCACTTTTGCAGTTTTTGGAGCCCTCCATATCTTGATGAAGCACAAGGAGGGCACCTTTAAGGAGGCAGAAGGCATGCCAAGAGAATGGAAAAAGCTAACAAAGACTAGAAGAAAAGAAGACAAAGAACAAGGAAGGAAAATTGAGAATGGAGGGTGTGGGGGTATAGAAAACCATTTCGAGTTTGGCCCACCTCCTCCTCACCTTTCATAGACAATTTGAAATTATTCTAGCCTCTTGTTTCTATTTTTGCTTTGATTTTCTACGCTTTTGAGCTTGCCTTGTGCACTGTGTCTCATCTTTTGGGTATTGCAAAGATCAAAGCACACAATATATTTGAACAACATTATTGTGCAAAACATGGTTCCCTCCAACAAAAGAGTTCGAGTGCTCACGAATCATGAGCACAAGGTGAGTTTTGGAGTGGACCCCTCCCAAATGTCTTTGCATGAAGCTCAAAGCAATCTTCACCCACTGGTTGCTCGTCTGAAGGAATGGCAAGTTTTGATCCGGCCAAGACCACCAAGAGCAGGCCGATGACAGCCTCACCACACTTCCTTGATGGACTCCAATCCTTAGGAGGCACAACCATGAGCACAATTGCCAAAGAAAAGGTTGTTATACTGTCAAAGATCTACACATCAATTTTGTTGACAACAAGAAGCATAGAAGAGTCGAAAGATTGCTAGACAAGCACGTCAACATGGACATGGGGAACCTTAACGTGACAGTCAACACGTTCAAGGAGGACCACCTGTCCATGGACTTTCACAAAAACACAATGCAAACAATTGTGAGGATAAGGAGGATCAAGATAATCTCCATCATTGTGCGCTTTCCTCAAGCCAATCCCTCAAGTAGGGTAAGATGCTTGGCAAATCTCCAGAAGCCTCCGATAGTCGTGAGGTTTCCGAGAAAAGAAAAAGAATGAAAAGTACCCATGTAGGAACTTTATCATGTATGAAAATTAAGGAAATCAACTATGGCTTGTCGTGTTCAGTGTTGAGGCGGTGGAACGATTGAAGATCATCATCAATGATGGGAGGGCATTACTACCAAGAGGAGTGGGGACAAAACCTCCTTAGTCCCATGTTTCTTTGGTGAGTGGAACGAGTGCTCAAAAATGTGTTCTAAGCTATTACATTGTTCTGTAGAAGGTGGGACTCCACGGAGGTCTGTACACAAACTTTACCCTCTAGTTGTGGGCTTAGGTCATTGGAAAGCTAAAGCACAAAAGGCTATTGCCATTGCTCTCATGACATCATAACTAAGGTTTGCTTTCACCAGTGTATTGGCCTACATTGTGAAGGGCATAATGCACCTTGATTGTGATTGTGCATTTGCATCACATGGCCATCCAAGAGGAAAAACATGGATGGGATGATCTTGCCAAGGCATTAAAGAGCATGACCTATGTGTAGATGCAATGGCAATTGCAATGAACTGCACATGCTCTTGTGACAGCTACTCGCAACGAGGACTTGCCTACCTTCATATCCTTTTTGCCGGTCATGAACATGTCCTTTCTCCACGGTTTGGGGATCTTTTGAAAGAGCGTGAAGCTGCCCAAATAGCTGAGTTCCATAAAGCATGTTCTATTTTCCTTGAAGACAAGATCTACAAGTATGTAGTCAAGGAGTAGGGTGCGCAATAGCCACACCTCAAATGGCATTCCATGCCGTGTGAGGCCTTACCATCATGTGGACCAAGTACACCAAGCATGTGGAGGTACAAAATTCCTTTGATGAAATCAAGGACTTGGGTTGCTCGTGTGAGGATTTAAAAAGTGACTTTGCTACATTCGTGGAGGGAGTCAAAAGCATCATAGTTTGCAATTGCATGTAGAGCTTTAAGTTCCTAAAGTGCATGCTATATAAGGGTCTCTCCAACAAGAAGCTAAAGGAAAAGACATCCACTTTGGTAATGGGCCAGACTTGGACAGAGTGGAGGGTGTTGCATGACTACACAATTGGAGTGTATATCGCAAATCCAAAGAACTTCTTGGATATTGAGCCAAATGAATGTTCACCAGAAAATCGCGTTAAGTGTATAAAGTTACAAGGGAAGTGAGGCGTAGCAAAGTGCATGAGGCCTGCAAGACCTCAGGTCAAGAAGAATAGCGATAATAAGACTTCAAACGACAAGAGCATCTGTAACAATGACAAGTTTTACATGGTGCATGAGCATCATCATACAGCCTTCTATGACAAACTTTGCCAAAACTACGTACAACCTTGCCACTTTAGGCTTAGAGGTTGATTGTGGTAACAAGAGGTCACAACCTTGATAGTAGCAACGACACCACGTGGGGAAGATATAGAAACAATTTCAGTAAAAGGAAATGGAAAACATGGCAAACGTAGTAATGGACCTGGTCGTGGAAACAAGAAGACATGTTTTGTTCGTTTTTTCCACCTTCAGTGACGAAACCAAGGACCATTTAAGTGTAAACTAGATGAAGAATGTGGGTTCAGTTTTTTGCATGAAGATGTTGAACAATCTGAGTTTTTGACGAGTTCATATTTATTCTTGGGTTCTCCCCTTTTGTTGAACCCCATTTCACACTTCCACAGCGCCATTCCCCAGTAAATGATTCATTCATGAATGGGATATGTGATAAAAAAAGCTTAGTGGTGGCAAAAACAACAAATACTAGATTTGTTTATAGTATGATACAAAACACGCGTAAAGTCCTGTGCCACATTGTCAGTATCTTTGGTCGCAATTTTGACCCACTGAGATCTAAGGACTGGAAGGTGTTCTTTGATTCTAAACATATGCATAAGAAGTGAACTCGAGTGGGTGAATCATTGTAGTTGCACTGCCTACTGTACACATTCGATGTTTATATCAAATTCAGCATGTCGTTGCGAGCATGTTCTTTGAGAAGAGTAGAGGGAACATGATGATGTACTTGAAAGGACAGCGAACGTTTGTTTCCCTGAATAGTTGAGTTGACCATGAAGGAGATTACTCCTTTGTTAACATTCAATGTACTGAAAAGGTTCAATTAAAGAATGAGCTATCAAATGGTAGAGTTGTCATGACTAACAACCATACAATTCCTATCAATGTTACTTGCAAAGCAAAACATTGTATTCAAGGGTGCACGGTGAGCATCACATTGAAGGTTCTCAACCTTTGTGACCCATTTAACATGGTGGTAGGCAATACATAACAACTTGAAAACAAGGTTATAATGTGTCTTGAATGAAAAAGATGAAATCCTCAAAAAAGATCAATGTCTCTTTACAAAGATTCTTAGGATACCGTTGTCATTGACGAGACGTAAGGTCCATGCAAGCTTGTCTACAATAATGATTAAAATAAGTATTTAACAAAAAATTTGATACTTCTTAACTCTGTTGTAGAAAGTGGAGAATGGCATGAAGGAACACATTCCATACGAGATTGAATCCCTTTTTTTAGAGTTATCGGTTGTATTCCATGAGCCACATGCTGAGCTTCCACCAGGATGACACATGGGCAATGAAGTTTTACTACAATAAGAGGTTTCTCCTCCGTTGAGACTAATGTACAACTTCAATCAAGTAGATATCCAAAATGCCGAATGCTAAATGAGGGAGTACCTTGCAAAGGAAGGCATTATGCGAAGTCACTAACCGTATGGAGTGCCAATCCTTTTTATGAACAATAAGAGCAACAATCTACGCAAGTACATGTATTACGGAGCCCTCAACAAGCTATTATTGAAAAGTAGTTACACGTAACAGGGCAGGAGGACTTGTTTCACAAAATCCAAGTGAAAAGAGTTACCCTAAAACCGCCTTTTGAATGCATATGAAGCACTATGTTAGATGAGTTAAAAATTTAGGGATTAGGAGCACTTGAGAAACATTCAAAGTATAAATGAACCAAATATTTGCTAAGAAACCCAACAAGATTGCATTGTGGATTTCATTTTTATCCAAGGAAGAGCTCAAAGAAAATATTTGCAAGCTCCTTGCAATCATAAGGGAACTTACATTTTACAAAAAATTGAGCAATTTAAATTTTGCACAATATGAACTAGAATTTTTTTGACACATGGTCCATAAGGATAGTATTTATGTTGACCCACAAATGGATCAATCCATTGCTAAATGGCAACGCAAAGAAAACAATGGGCAGTTCAGTCTTTTCTTTGCCTTCTTCCGTTGGTTCATGCAAGGGTATTCAACCCTTACAGCGTTGCTACCCACATTCATGCATAACAATGTGCATTAGAATTACAATTTTGACTAGGAGATGGCTTTTTTTAACGTCAAATAGCTTCTATCCACAGTGCATGGCTAAGCTCTTCTCAATCTGTTGTGATCGTGGCAGGTGGAATGTGATGCATTAGTAGTAGGACTTTGAGCAATCATCATTAAGAATCGTCACCCAATTTGCATATGAGAGCCACAAGCTTATCCTTGTGGAGTCAGTACTATGATTGGGGATAAAGAGCTTCTCGTAGTAGTACCCACGTTTGTGATGTTATGTTGCTACCTCAAGGTTTTGGGAAGGGGTGTGACAAACGTGTCCGTCCAAAATTTATTTATGTTTTTCCAAACGCAACTAGACCTATCAAGACATGAGGCATGTCTAAGCAAATTATTGAGCCCATTCCTGATCATATAAAAATATTGGAAAACTGAGATGTAGCAATTGGGCCAGTCCATTGAGCCGACTTCTTGTATTCACCAAATGACCCACCTGGATTGTTGGTTGTTTTATTGTGATTATGACAGCCAAATTTGAGAAAGAAGAGCCCCCTAATCCCCTTCATCATCGTTTGAGAGGTTATAATGTGGAACGGATTTATGAAGAGAATTTGGATGTGATAAAATATTCATCTTTTGTTCAAGACTCTCAAAATCTAGAATTGTATGGATTAGTGGATGCCACACACAATTCTCCGGCACAAAAAGAATTTTTCTATGCTAGACTTGAGAGACCTTCAAGCAACAATCATTTCCCAATTCAATGACTTGCTCATCGCAAGTCATGTGGGACCTCAAAAGACCAAAAAATCACTTTTGGACCACTATTGATGGCCAGGATGGAGTGTCAACATCTGTAAGTATTACATGACATGCGACCTATATCTTTGGAATAAAGTTGGTAACAAAATGCTAGCTAGAATCCTTTGATAGTTTACCACCACTTGGAATCGGAGGGACTTTGGTTGCATGGACTTCATTAGTGGTCTCCCGGACATGGCCTAAAGCTATGGTGCAGAATTGTTGGTTATTGATCTTCATTCAAAGACAACACGCTTCATTTTTACCACTAATGTGAATGCAATGGAGACTACTCATGTCTTCCTTGAGGGTGTTCTTAAGTACCCTGGGTTGGCTTTCCACCCAGTTTTTGTCAGTAAGTTTAGACCAAAAAAATCACAAGTTCCTTGAGGGTGTTCTTAAGTTTCCTCACCTTTGGAACTGTGTATCTACAAATGTATTGGGAACTGAACAAAAAAGTAGTTATTGACTGCTCATAGTAACAAAACAATATCATGAAGAACCCATAATAGATGTTGTTTTATACAAGGAATGTTCCTAAGGTCTTAATTGGTATGCATTCGTGTGGATGTTTTGTGAAGAATACTTCTATGCCGGAATTCACTTCTCGATACATTGATCATCAAGTATGTGAATTTGGGGTGATTTATCATATCTCAAATTTGTACAATGTTCACCCTAAAAAACATGAACTGTGTTTTTGTTGAGATGCTTTGTACGTGGACCCTACCATAAATGACTTGGAAGAGTTCCTAGCACCACAGAAGTTTGCGTTGAATTACTCACTGAACATCTTCACATTTCACAAAGATTGGCTGGCATTTAGTTGTCACGTCTTCATTGGTAAAGAGTTTGAGTACAAGAGGACATGATGCTTGTGCTAAAGCTTTGCATCCTTGTTATAGGATGCATCTTGTCACCTTTAAGCTACTTGAAAATGATAAGCAATTTGTCAAGAAACGTTGCCATGAATTCTCGTTTCACTTTGGTGATTAAGTGGTGCTTAGCACTTAGAATCATCACCTAAAGTCCCCACGGGTTAAACAAATACAATCATAGTGGATTCGGTTGTTTCCTATTGTTGCACGCATTAAGTAAGTGGCATATTGACTACTACTTCCAATTTGAGTGTTCAATAACTACACTGGTCTGCTTTTCCATAGCAGTACAATTGATACTATATTCAAAGGACTGTGGAAGGAGTTATAGCTTTCATCCTACCTTTTTTGGGTTTATTTTGAATATGAATTTTTCTCAGCCTCACTCAGATATTCCTCAGGTGTGCAACCCCTTTGGTTGCAAAAGGGCCTGGACTAGAAATAGTTTGTAAGCATGCGCATGAGGTAGAGCATGTCCTTTACCAACTCCTAGGGAGATGGTGGGCTATACACAACATAGTACTTCACAAGCACAAAGGGCAGGAAGACCTAAACCTACCTAGCCTACTTGCATCCAAGGTTGGACAAAAGAATCTAGTACATCATATCCAACATGCACGAGGTGTGAAGCAGAGATCTACAATCTTCATCAATCTATCCAGCAGAATGAATGGTGAAGAAGGATAGCTTTTGCAGGAAGCCACCTGATGAAGAAACTTCACCATGAATGTAAATAAAGCTTTCTTCATCAAGGACCTTCACCAAAGTTGATTCCAGAGGCGAGTAGTATTGCAGAGCTAGAGGAAGCTTCCTTTGAGAAGAAGCTTTATACCTACAAAGCGAAAAGGTGACTGTTGCCACCACACAAGAGGAAGCATCTCGTTCAATGCAGTCAACTTGGCAAGGCCACGTGGATATAAAGCAGTGGCTCTCACACACTCTAATATCTTCAATATCTCCACATCTTCATATCCTCAAATCCCCATGGAGTTCACTCTCTAGTCAAGCACTTAGTTCCATTTGGACAGAATCTTAGTGCAATTC
Organism: Penium margaritaceum; assembly: GCA_023375785.1. Lineage (NCBI taxonomy): Eukaryota > Viridiplantae > Streptophyta > Zygnematophyceae > Desmidiales > Peniaceae > Penium > Penium margaritaceum. Next base: position 48,366 of record SZWC01009566.1, read on the forward strand.
TTCTTGTAGTCAATCCTACAGCAATTGTAGCATCTGCAATGCCTTACAAGCCTTGCACTCCTGTAAGGCTTCACGCCTTAGCACAAGAGCACCTCTGAACTGGAGATTGTTTGAGATCCCTCCAAATCCCTTGTAATCTTGGCACTTGTGTGTCAGCCTTGGAGGAGGTAATCAACCCTCCCAAACATTGCAACTTTAGTTCTTCAAGAGCTTCAGACTTGTGCTACCCAATCATCACCATTGTCTTGGCCCCTGAGGTCTCTACCGGAGTGCCGAAGCCAAGATTCTACTCATGTTATTTGTAAAGGCTCTTGTTACACTTGCACCTGCGTGCAAGCTTGGGTTGAGGATGCCCGACTACTTGGAGGCTGGTCTACTTTGGAGACAGTGGCAATGCCAGGATCCCTTGCGGCAAGAGCCTTGTAGGCTTAGCAAGGATTGTTCCTTATATGATGCCAGGCATCTTAGTGCTCTGTACATAGCTGTGTGAAGTTTGATACCTGTACTTAGAATTTTCTGATATCAATCAAGAGATTACATTCCCCTCTTGTGTACATGCTATCTTGGCAGGCACCAAGATTGATGTACAGGTAGCAAAGAACCTAGAGCTTACTACCACCACTTCCGTTGTGCAAACTCTCACATTTTTTAGTATGAAGATACATGATGTATTTCATGTGGGCCTCATGGCTTGATACACGAGAGAGAGAGAGAGAGAGAGAGAGAGAGAGAGAGAGAGAGAGAGAGAGAGAGAGAGAGAGATTTTTTTAACCATTAGAGGCAGTCTTAATTTTCAAGAGCTAATAAAAAGTTCTTTGTCTACTCTACTCTCGACGGTTTAAATTTGTAACAAGTTAGAGAATGCTCACTTCATAAGTTCGTTTGTGGACCTTCACATAACTCATGAAAGCACAAAGCTCCATTGCCCATAGGGGTGGTAAAAGAATACTCAAACTAGTTGATAGCTGGTTTGAGTATTCCTACAATGCGTTGCAAAACACGCTTCACAAATGTGAAAAACGTTCATTAGTCTAGCATAATGGAATTTGTTAAATCCAACCATAATAGATTCCGGACGCCTTACATGGTTGTCGCGCGTATGCTCTAGCTTAAAGGGGGAATGCCGCTATTTGTAATGACCAACAAGCTGCCGTTGAGGTTCAATTGCCATGCACGTATTCATGTTTAGTTGGTAATGGATATTCTCAATCATTTTCCACAATGTTGATGACTCACTATCATGCATTGTCACTTGTGGTCATGAACTTGGAGAGCTCTTAACATTTGGGGAGGAATGTAACGGAAGGGCCACTTTGGCCCTCCTACCTTGCATTAGCAAGGGGTTGGTTGCAACGATCCCTTGCTAATGGGATCTTTCACTTGTGGCCAGTCATGCGTCTGCCATAGGGCGGTTTACAGCCAGTTGGCTTAGTGGCTTGCCATCGGTCATATGACTATTCGGCCACCTAATGGCAAACCATTAGTTTGAACGGCAATTGATGGCTTGATCGGCAGCTGAAAGGCCACGAGCGTCTCAAGGGCAAGGGTTGTGGCCTCATGCCCTAAATATTGTTTGCCCTCCTTAGAAGGGAGAGGAAGCAAGGACAAAGGGAAGAGTGAGGGCAAGAGTGAGTTTGTAGAATTTTCAGGAGTTAAAAATGTCTTGATGTGTTTACGGCATGTTTTTGGGTCGTGAGATTGGAATGTTGGAAAATCCTCATCTCTGAAATAATGTACAGGCTAGAGTTTAGGTTGACTCTAGATCGCAAAAGACCTTTTGTATGGGTTTCAAGTGCGAGATATGTCACGATGGAGATTCCATTGCGTCACTCCTTCTCCACCCTTAAGCTTCTCTGGGGTCTTGTTTCCTCGTGGTTGTGCCAAATGCAAGGAGTAGGGTTCGATGCATGTTTTGACATATGTGACCTATGCTGACCATGATTCTTTTGACGTGATGTGTCTTAACTCAAATGATTGGGGCGACCAGTCACTTGTCCTCCTCGGATGACTATTCTCAAGGCCTAATTTTGGGTTCCAGAATTCGGAAAAATAGCCCACAACTGTTACAAAGGTGCACACAAGAGAAGTAAAATCACTGATTGTGCCTTGCACGGGCGCATTGTGAAACTATACATCATAAGCAAAACTTGAGTTATTTAGATCAAATCATGAGATTTTAAGTTGGAAAACTTGTGCAAATGCATGAGTTTGAATTTACACCCACTCTTTTTAGACACAAAACGAGGAGGCAAGATAAAACTAAACTGGAGCCTTTAGATACTTGAAATATTCCAATCTCCCGATATGGGTCGTTGATGACGATTGCATGTAAGAGTGATGTGGATGGGAGAATCCCTCGCGCAAGCTTTAGATGTAATTTTGTTAACCGTGGTGATGATTTTAGTGCAAGAGCTTGAAAATCAACTTGACATAATAAAAAAATAATTGAGTCACCATGTATGCATTTTTACAATCATATTTGCAAAAAGAAATCCATAAAAGAAGAAGAATTGAAGACAAAGAAATAGAATAGGAGAAGTCCTTAGCAGTTGATCTACTCAAATTGACTTATCACCATTCATATTGCATTTTCTTGCAATGGGCTTCCAATGCTCCAAAAAGCCACTTATTGCTCCAAAAGTCACTTGGTATGCTTCTTCTTGGTGTGTGCACTCACCTTGTTGTGCATGCCACCGAAAGTTCTACGACCCGCACATGGTCAGAATCACTGATTTTGCTCCTGCTCTTAACTGAGTTCCTTATGGGATGTGATTTCCCAAGAGGGCCCTTTGTTGGTTAGCTTATTTGATACATTGCCCACTGTGAGGATGAAGTCACTCACGTGTTTCAACGTGCTATAGGCCACATGAAGCTTGGATCAAAACACGCCCTTGGCATATAGAGCACACTCACTCACTCCCTCGCTTGCTTGCTTGCTTGCTCACGCGCAAATAGCGTCTTCCTCCTCGTGTTCCCGCTGAAATAGTCAAGCTTGAATGTGACCTGAATTGTTTTCAAATAAGAAATGGTTAAGATGGTCTCAAAATTCAGCTGGGGCTTCAAATATGCCTGAAAATAGAGAACTATGTTATGGGTAGAGTGTGCAAGCAAGAGGCATGAGATTAAAAGCAATTTCTTGATGTTAATGTTCTAGAAATGCCTTGCACACAACGATTTTACAACATCATGTGAAAGTGAAACTTGCATTTGATTAGTAAAAAACAATCCTTTCATTAATGTAAAGATTATGGAGACTCATGAGTTTGGGGTGATATTCCCCCTTTTCGGACACATAATGAGGTGATATCGTTAAAAAAAAAGCCTTTGCATACTTAGAATTTTTTTGATTCTGTACATGATTTGTTGATGACGATTATCCCAAGAAGATTGCGATCGAGACCGACGTTGGGCGCGGCTTTTCCTGCACCAAGCATACAAAAATGTAATTTGAACAGGGGGTATTGATGTTAGAATTGAATGAATTACTTTTCCCTTGCAATTGTGGCATCGGAGTGATGTCCTCATTCACTTTTTTCCCGCTTGTCCGGCAGCCCATGTTACGTGGGAGTATGATTATGTCGGTTCTGGATGGATGAGTCACAATTTGAGAATCAATGGTATCTGAGATATTCGTCTCTCTTTCATTTCTTGAATCATTCGCATTATTGGGTCTGATTGAGACATTTCGAATATCCATTTTTTGTGAGTCACAAAGAATGATACCTAAATGACGTAAGAGATTGAAAGAAGGTAGTTCGCTGAAACATGGCAGAGGAAAATACTCAGAAGACCAAAAAGTTCCGAACGCAAACGAAAACCTGTCTTCTTATCTCTTTCGTATCTCGTTCTTCCTGCAAGTAAACACAGTTTTCCTCCAGGAATACAGGAACCCTGTTTGCTGCCGTTTTCCTGGCGTGGCTGTGATTATTGCGTCGAGTGAGACATTCCGCGAAGGGGATCTGCGATTCGAAAGCTCGTTTGACCCCGAACTCGTCAATCACACGCCAAGACCCGATTTCTGTTTGCGGGGATGGGGGAATGGGGTCGCGTGCACCTTCCACAGGCAGAGTGGGCCACACAATCATCACAGCTGTCGGTTGCACGATTGAGGACCCTAGTGTCCTTCACGCGTCCGATGCACACCGGCAACAGTGGCCGCGGCTGGGAGTGGATGAGTGGGAACAGGATCGAAACCCACCTACTTGCTGACATCAGCGACGAGAGATCAGAAACATGTCGGGACCAGAAAGTGGGTTAAACATGCCGAGCCCACTCACTTTCCCGTCCCTCATGTCCATCGGGGTCCGGCAGGAAACAAGCCTGGCCGACAATAAAATTTTCGATCTGTTAGAAGACGATTTTTGAAAAACAGGCGTCCATCGGGCGCTTGTCAATCGGCTTCACGAAATTGCCACTACACTTGTTCCGTGCATTCGATGGTCTTCATTGTACATCTTACCGAAAATCGCTGTCCGAAACCCACATATATCCGCTCACCTAAATCCATCATCGGCGGAAATTGGTTGTGTCGCTTTGATCATGTTCCAAGTCACCCATTCCCTACCGCGACCAGACTGAATGATAATGCTCGCAGAGACGCCGGTAGCTCACACGACAAAAGTCGTTTGTCGTTTGACGATACTAGCCGTATTTCGGTCTTGGTCGGTCGTTGAGCGGGCACGGCTCGCGATGGGTGAGTCGGAACGCGAGTTTCCCCGACCCTCAAGTTAACTCACCCACAGGTGTTCGTGGATGGTTGTCTGCGAAAGGTCGCGACTAGGGTGGCGGACAGCACTCTTGCTACCGTGAAGCGTTGGTCTGCCTCCTCTCTTTTTTCGTTCGACTCAAACCCTTTCGTTAGAACGCGTGTATCCCATCACTGAAGTTTATGCGAGGAGTTCGGTCGAGTTGTTTATGGGTCTCTTTGGTTTATGAGTAGTATCCGGTTGAGTCGGGTTGACTGTCGCTACTGCTTTGATATCTAACATAGCGGACTTAGACGGGCGAGGGCGACGAATCAGGGAGTGGCGGAACCCCGTTTCAACGAGTTTCAGCTCGCGAAACAACTGGGACCGTCGAACCCATCCCTTCCCACCGGTGGCAAACATGAACAGGTTTTGACCACAACGGGACTTTCACAGGAGTGTAGGCAGCTCGTGATTTCGGCACTATGCACTTTTTAACGTCAACAATCTTGCACCATCAGTCACAGACAGCGCAGCACTGCCGATACCCAATGAGCAAAAATAATAAAGGAAGAGAGTCCAAGGGGCCGATAATGTCCCATCATTCACGCTTTACAAATTCAAGAAAAAAACGTTCGGGCAGTTCGAATATCCAACTACTCTTTTGCGTCCCTACACAAAACAAAAACATGCATGAAGATGTAAACGTTCTACAATCATGACCTAAACTTGGTATAAACAAGGTAATGCAGATGTCGTAAACCTACTAACATCAAGCCATAAAACCTGTTCAGTAAGAATAATTTTTTTTGCAATATTCGTTCTCTTTTAATAGTGAATAAATCAAATTTAGAAATTAATTGAAACCACTACACCGTTAACGACTCAAAATGCCAGAAAGGAAAACTTGATTTAACAACACATGGTACTTCCATATCTTTGTCATAAAGGGGATAGGTGAATACTTTAAAAGGTTAAGAATTCATTGAAAAGAATATTAACACAAGTTAGATACGGGTACATAATTGATTTCCACTACTTCTAAAGTGTGGATCCTTCAAAGGTCACCTTCATGCGTTGAACGTTTCCATGATTAGTTGTTGGCAAAAAGGAAGAGGGAAATCAGAACAAAATCTCAGATGGCAACTAATAGATCGGCTCAAGATATCATGAAAGATTACTAAACATTGAGTTTGACATTTTTGTTTTGTGTCTTCGTACCACCACACCTATTAAGTTATGATGTCTTAGCATATCAAACACTATTTCTCTTTTTGAGAAGAATTTCACCTAAACATTAATCCCCTCAACAAACAATCACAAACATCCTCCATTTAACATGCTTGGCATATTACTATTTCATTTGAACGATATCTTCAAATTGGGCCTGTGAGATCATGAACTAACCTTTAAATTCCTCATACACATAAAACGATGCTCAAAATGGAAAATTATTTTCACGAATATGGATTCAATGTAAAAACAAGACTTTCCACCAACGTGATCAAGACACCATGTTTTAAATCATAGGGACTTCGAAGTAGCCATCATGATCATCCCATTTGTACAAAAGATCCATACTTGACCTGAGTGCATTTTTACACTCCAAATTACACATAACATGGTGCTTCAATTCTATAAAAATATATTGTCATTGCATTAGGATTAACATTTGAAATCCATCTATGTCAAGTTACAAAAGAAAACAGTATGAAAGAAACGTATGCATTGTGAGGGAAGAAAAAAAATCAAAACGTTTATTGAAGTTGCATAACTCTTCTTTTGGTACCATTGTTAATGTCGAAATTTTAAGGACGTGTTGGAAAATAGAACTTAATGAATCAAATCCCTATTCACCCATCTTTATCTCACATCTTGTCCCATACATTTAGTTTGAAACCTCTCAATGTTGTCTACGTACACTTTTTTTAACCTAGTTGAGATGAAATACACTTGAAAACAGTATTCGTTACAGTGACACAGACACATTTGACACCTCTCTACATGAAAACATATTTGACCATAGTACGGAGGTAGTTGTCCTCCATAGTGGGAACGTTTTTGGCAATAAGGATTCTTCCCTAAAGGGAAGGTCCATAATCCCAGCTATACTCATAAGACTTTTAGGTAGTAATGATTTTTTGGCTTGTTTGAACCAACCAAGCTTGAGTTATGGGCAGGTCTCAAGGGCCCCACATTATCAATCAGCCACCTACATGTAAACCTGGCAATAATGGAATTTACCATTTCTCCTTTCATAGCATCTCTTCGCTCTTGTATAGTCGTCAAAAAGAGAGGGATTTAGGAAAAGTGCAAATAAGTTCATGATTTGGATATCTTGTGATGATTCTCTCCTTGAGGGATAGCCTCAAAGCACATAGCAGACTAAATTTGGATAGTAGCTCAGATTTCACTTTCGTAACCCACGCACACCCCCCAAATGACAAGTGGTGTGACGTGACTTCACACGTCACACCGCGTGACACGTGGTGTGACGTGTGAAGCATGAATGAATTATATCATCCAAGATTTGAGCTAAAGGGCATATTCACTTGTGCGATGAAGAAAAAGAAAATTATCATTGGACGTTTCAACAAGCACGTTATATAATTCCTCATTGGTCAAAGCTACCCAAGTTGATGACTTGCACCTATTTTTTTAGCATATGTAGCTTATGAACTGTTCAATTTCCTTGCATAAGCTTTCTCAGGTTTCCCCTAATTCCGTTGTCAAAGGGTGTTATGTTGAATTTTTATCTTTTCTTCGTCCATCACAAGCACACAGAATGTTGGCAAAAACCCTTCTCCATACCAAGAATAATGATTAATGGTCCATCGTCATTGAAATCTAAATTCAAAAAGCTACTTGGAACATGCGCCGCTATACTCTTGAAGAGAGTGGTAAGGCCTTCTAGAACAGCTTCATCAAACGTTACAAGCAATACACACCTTGTCAAAAAACACTACAACATTGGTGAGTTTTAGCATCGAATACATCATATCTCAAACTTAATTGCACAATAGCATATAGTTCTTCACCAACGTCCGTATCAATGGGCAATCATCATTATCACATTGTGGCCTCGCTATGGACGCACAAAAAAGTGCATGCTTTATTTTTTGGACAAATGTCATTTGTTCAAATAAAATATTGGAAGATTCCCCAATGAAGCTCAATACGTTTTTCATGAATGGAAAAGGAGCATCTTGAATGGTACACAAGAGTAAGCTTGGTTACAACAGAAGGAAATATTGACAAATTCTTTAATGCCTTGAAACTGAGTCCGCATTTCAAATAAAAACGTAATGGGATCGTTTGAGTACCTTTTCCGCATTGTTCAATTTGAAAGGAAGTTCAAAGAGATATACATTAATTTCACATGGAGCCATCCATATTCTTCATTGAAGTATTTTAATAACCAACTTAATATTTCAAATTCAAAAGGCCTGTTGTTAAAAAACAAATCAAAAATACAACTATCATCACTCTTTATGAATTCAAAATATGGTAATGAATTCTACATCGCATTTTGTGAATGTTCATCAGATGGAATTTGCAGATTAATACCTAAAAAAATTACTCTTTGAGGTTTGAGGATGAGATTGAAAGATCCTTATAAACATTCTAAAAACATTTGAAGTGACTGTGGGAAGTATAGAAAAGAAGTGTAGTCTAACACATAACAAAAAAAGGAATGTACAAGAACACAAATAAAACATTTAATTTCACGTTAGGAAAAAAAAGTTAAAAACATGTCTTTTACAGCTTCAAAATCTACATACCCTCCCTCAATAAACCCAAGGGCCTTCGATAAAGGCTTGTGAATATTCTCCATGTTGTACTTACAAATATATATAAGGGGAGTATGTTTATCATATTTTAAATCTTCACAACTAATATGTAGATCATTTTTCAAAACTGTCACTTGTTTGTTGTTTTAAAGGGGTAACCATGAATGATAAGACTTAAAGATGATGTTCCTAATCCAAGGTCGTAAGAATTATTTCTATTCAAGGAAATTTAGGATGAAACTTTGATGATGGTAGAGTTTTGTGCAAATTGTTTTGACATCTTATGAAAATTCATGACATTTTTGTTTACCACAACCTTCACTACTCAGCAACTCCTTAAAACATATCAAACTAAAGAATTGATGTATGAACCTTTTTTGCATTCTGGTACAACACAAAATCCATCTATGGGTGACAACATGGTGAATTCCATTGATAAGAAACCTATGTTCCATGTATCACAATATTCAACAAGGGTTGACATTGAAAGGCCTTCAAACACCATCTTCTATGCGGAGTCCTTGGCATGGTAAACATTGTTATTCCTTGAAGAAAAAATGTTTAGTTCTGAGTAAAGGCACATATGATCACTTTCCCTTGGAGAAAATGATTTTCTATGCAAAACATATTTGTTGACTGTTTTCTAATAACATAGCTCAAGTATTAAACCATCACTTCATGAAATGAAAGTGTTAATTGAAAACATGATTTACTTCCCTTCTACATTCTCACAAACCTCATTGAAAAGGAAACCTTTACATAGGATACGAAGGAATAACATGACTAACGTACATTGTTTCTACCATAAACTATTCAAGGTATACATTAAACCTACAAAGCGTATTCTTATCATTCCAAAAACTCTACAGTTTTGGAGATATAATAAAAGAAAGAAACTAAAAAATGATCATTTGAAATTAAATTCCTTCCATTAGAGGGTCATGGAACCAGCTGTTATACCATGACTTTGGTAAAAGCATATTGTGAAAAATAGAGAAATAAACAATTAATGATTTTTGTATGAATGCACAATCATATGCAAGCATGAGAATTTCTTACAAGAAAGTTGCAAGAAGAAAATAACAAAATGGATTGTGGAATTTACGAAAACTCCATTATTCAACAATCCTTCTCAAATGTGCACGTAAACACACACACACACACACACACACACACACACACACACATACACACACACACACACGTACACACACACGTACACACACACACACACACACACACACATACACACACACACACACGTACACACACACGTACACACACACACACACACACACACACATACACACACACACACACGTACACACACACGTACACACACACACACACACACACACACATACACACACACACACACGTACACACACACGTACACACACACACACACACACACACACATACACACACACACACACGTACACACACACGTACACACACACACACACACACACACACACCCACCCACCCACAAACACACACACACACACTCACACACACACACACACACTTACACACATGTAGACACAGACACAAAAATACACATACGTGCGCACACACATACACACACACACACACACACACACACATGCACATGCACACAGACATACACATACAAAAACCCTCACTTACTCACTCACTCGAGACAAAACCATCACAACATATACACAAATAAACTGAAACACAAAGTACACTTCCCAATTGCATGTAAAAATATGCATGTATTAAAAAACAAAACACGTTTGTAATTGTGAAAGACGAAGCCCTTGTGAAAACATGAAGAAACTCCATGATGCCATCATACATACACACACACACACAAACACAATTTTATACACACACACACAAACACACACACACACACACACACACACACACACACACACACACACACACACACACACACACACACACACACACTTACACACACACACACACACAAACACACACACACATACACACACACACACAAACACACACACACATAAACAAACAAACACACAAACACACAATCATCCACACACACACACACGTAGAAACATACACAAGTACACATGGGAACATGGAGTGTTGTGCACCCACACATCCACCCAAAACATGTCACCTCCAACCAATATCTAATACAAAACAATTTAGACAGACACATAGAACTGAATCATAACCATTTTAAGGTAGTTATCTGATACGTAAGAGAATAAAGATGATAAATAACAGTTTTATGTGTTCTCAATAAATTTCATAGAGTTTTTCACAAAATAAAGGAAATCTTTGAGATTATTACGAGACAAAGTGGTTGTTTTGTTTCTATGATCATGGATAAGGAATACGACTTCTTTGAAATCATTCATACACATAATTATATAAATACATGGGAATAACATTTTTGACATTCTTCTTTGAAGCATCTCATTGAAATGATTCTGCAAAGAGGAATAAGAAAGCTCATACACAATTTGATCAATAATTTGCTATAAAACTATTCGTGTTGTGAAAAAATAATCTCAGAAACCAAAACGTTTCCTATTTTAATTCAACAAATTGAAGCTTATGTCTTCCTTTTCCCAACACTGTATTTGCAAAAAAAAAATGTACATCAGTAAACCAAATCACATGATTCAAGCCCTTCTTTTCAACAACATGCATCAAACCAATTTTAACTTGATCATAAGACAAACATTTTATATCAACTTTACCACTCTAAACATTTTTATTCTGGTTTCTAAAATTAAATGCTCCATTATTTCATATGCCCCACCTCAAGGTTACCCCAAACTTTTGGCACCAGAAAAAATTTCATAAGGATGAAAGGAAGCTCTCCAATACCTTCATGGCTTACAAAGATTCCGTAGACATGAAAACTTTACGCGTAAAATTGGTGTCCTCTTTCATTTTTCTACTATCTACTCTCCAATTTTCTATTTGATCTACTTAAATAGTCCAGGTTGTCTTCCTCTCTCTCTCTCTCCCTCTCTCTCTGTCTCTCTGTCTCTCTCTCTCTCGCTCTCTCTCTTTCTCTCGCTCTCTCTATCTCTCTCTCTCTCTCTCTCTCTCTCTCTCTCTCTCTTTCTCTCTCTCTTATTTTCCTTCCTCATTTTGTCTCTTTCTTTATGTATCAATTTCTCTCAATCTCTACCAATCCCCTCAAATATCCATGCCTCTCTCTGATCAAATCTCTCTCTCCCCCTCTCTCATTCCCTTCCTTTCAATCCTTTCATATGACTCTATTTCTCTCTCTCCCTCTCTCTCTCTCTCTCTCTCTCTCTCT
>SZWC01009566.1:80808-104991 GCA_023375785.1 Penium margaritaceum
CATAGATATAGATATAGATATAGATATAGATATAGATATAGATATAGATATTGATATTGATGTGAAATAGATATAGATATAAGTATAGATATATATATATAGATATAGATATAGATATAAACATAGATATAGATACATTTTGAAAGATATAGATATCGATATCGATGTAGATCTAGATATAGATATAACACATGGTTCTGGAGCAGGAGGCCAAAGAGAGGAGGCAGAGGGCTTAAAGGGCGCAAGCGGCACAGAGGAGGCAACTGGTCCTGGGACAACAAAAGGTACATTGGAAGTAGAGGGCTTAGAGGTAGATGGCGGTGGCATAGTTGAGGAGGAGGCTTTAGAAACGGCATGTAATACAGAAGAGGGAGATGGGGCGGGGGCAGGATCAAAAGAGGTGGGCAAGGGACGCACCGTAGGGAGAATAGAGGGCTGATAGGGAGAAGTGCCTCTCCCATCCCAAGAGGGCGGAGGGAGAGACCCCACAAAGAAAAAAGGGATGTCGCGCTCAAAAAAATGCTCAAAGAAGAGAGCATCACAAGATTCAATCACACAACACTCCACCAGATTTCAGAAGTGCCATTCCTTGGAGAACGGGGAGACACAGAGGAAGGTAAAAATTCAACCACAAGGAGATCATTTACCATCCTGGTGGTTTGTAAGAAGCCAAACAAGTACAACGGATCCCTAGATACGGTCAAGGTAAAGATCGCACAATGGCTTGTCCAATGTTCCAAAGGGTTTACATGGTAATGGAAAGGACAATGAGGGACTTGATTCCACACCCAAGTCATGTAAGACATTGCTTCAAAATCAAAGAGAGGATACTGACTGGAGGACGAGAGAGGGGAGCAAACAACGTCTACCAGCATGTCATTCCACCATTTGGAGACACCGTTTTGCTGATGCATGTAGGGAGCAGAGGACTCAAGGCGGATGCCACGAGATGCAAGAAAGCGAGAGGTGGGACCAAATAACTCACCACCCCTGTCACTTCAGAAGATACGAAAGGGACAAAGACAAGCGCGTTCCGCCTGCGACAACCTCGTTTCAAGAATGTCAGTGATGTCGCTTTTGTGGGAGAGGGCAAAGATCGAGCAGTACATGGAGATGTCATTAGTCATGCAAAGGACATAACAACTAAGGCTACCAAGGAAGTTGTGAGGCAGGGGACCCATGCCATCGGCATGGATGAGGTCAAGAGGGTGCGATGTGGTGTTCTTAGCCATTGTGGAGAGTAGTGCATTCTTCCACTAGCAAAGTCTAGGCAAGCAGTGGAGCACAAAGGCGCAAATGTGGCAGAGTTAAGGTCGACAGCAGGGCAGAGGCACAAGAGACATTGAATGGCGGCAGTGTGAATGTGACCATGTCGAGGATGCAAAAGATCTGCATGTGCAAGCGATAAGGTGGGAGCGACGTGAACAAGAGCAGAGACAACGGAGGACAAAGGGCAAGACAGCACGAACGAAGTGTAAGAGAAGTCCGTGCACTGGTCGTCAAGGGCTGTGAAAAAGAGAAGCCTGGCCTTAAGGTCAGGTACGTACAGCACATTAGGAAGGAAGAGATCTCCACCAAGTCCAACAAAATGGACAACACCAACACCTATAGCAGGCAATAACTGGCCAGAACTAGACTAGACAAAGTGAATGGAGCTCACCAACCCAAGAGAGACAAATGATGAACAACATGAGGTCATGTGATGGATGGCCCTAGAATCAATGACAAAAAAAACCAGAGGAAACACGAGCGTAGGGGAGAATAAGGTAGACAATGACGGTCCCAAGTAGGGGAACATGTAACGGTGGACCAAGACGAGAAGGGAATGTGTGAGACTACTAGTCCTCAATCCAAGAGTGGTCAAGAGGCAAGGCCCCTAAACACACCCCGACAAGGCACCACAAAGAGCCCCATCCGACTCACAGACAGACACACAAGACTGGCCACTCACACTCTCACCTTCCTGAGATTGAAGCTTAAGGATCTCTGTAAGACGATGCTCAAGTGCACGCTCCTTGTCACCACGGTCAGCAGAACAGTCAGAGGAGCGAGTATCGACAAAGTAGCCATCATCCGAAGGCCAACAGGGACAAAGTTGTGGACGATTGAGAGCATAGGCACCAACAAGATTAGTAGAGGTGCCGCGTGCCATACTGGTTTTGTACATGCTGACGTTGTCTAGCAGGCCCTCACGCCCGCCATTGATGTGGTACAAATAGCTCGAGCGACGTTCGTAGGTTGGGGAACGAAGGGTAATTTGGCTAGTGAGTAGTACTCCCATGGCAGCTCGCCTTGTGCCCATGCACTAAAGCTAGTGTCCCAGGAGGAGAAGGTGAGTTTGGATGTAAACAAAGGAGGTGCACTTTCAAAGTATTTCTCTCTAGCTGGGACAAGCACCCGAGCAACAGCAACAGCTTAGAGAGTGGGGGGGGGAGGTGAAGTTGGCAGTTATATTGGAAGGTACAGAGGACTTGGCTGTGGCAACCTCCTCTGTTGAAAGAACAACAACAATGGCGGGCACCGTCCGCAGGCGCTCTATGACTAAGTTTTGCACAGTTTTTGCCCGTTTGTGGTGCACTTCTAGTCCACTATGAAACTCTTCTTCTACTCTACGATGTGCAGCCTATGCCTCACTGAGAGCAACTTGTAAAGCCTCAATAGATTCTTCTAGCACAGTCATGGTGCAACAGAGGGAATGATCAAGGTGAGCTTTGGAAGAGTAGCCAGAAGAGAGGGAGAGAGGGTACGTTCACCAAGGTAGTGGCATGGATAAAGAGAGAAGAGAAGAGGCACCACCTCAGCCATCGAAGAGAACAGGACAGCCACCCATGTAGATATGGCCACAGTAAGGTAGAGGACGCCTATGACGGTGGCCCCTGTCACTATTACAACTGTAGGGGCGACAAGAACACCTTTGGTGACGTGATGTGCAAGTGCGCGAGGCGCACTGGTAGGGTTTAAGATGGCTGTTGCAGTGGAGGCACCAATGGAACCGACTGAGCTTGCAGTTGCGTCAGCTATATAGCTTGTGGTGGTGGCGACAACATCAGCAACTACCATGATCTACGTGGCGATGTTGGCGGTTGCAGTAGTAATAAGAGTCACTAATGCTGCTGCGTGTGCATACGCCTCAGCCGCTTTATCCACCGCAGTTTTTGTTGGTGCTCTGCTAGCATGTGCCGTGGCATAGAAGGTGGAGGTTGCACCAGCTGCGGCATCCAAGATAGCGTCAACCAAGCTGATGGGGTCGGTGTGGATGGGTACAAGAGGGATGGCACCAGGCACCTCACGTGCCACGAACAGCTCGGTGGTGTCCCAGCTGTAGAAGTAGGAGTGGGATTGGAGTCAAGTGTAGACAAGGGACTAGGGGTTGAATCGGGTGGTNAGTTTCATGCTCTCCCACTTTGGCATTGTCAGCAACGTCACCGTGCCAGTATGTAGGGTCTAGCATACACATCCAAAGCAAAGTGTTGTTATCACTAATGTGGGGGGATGGATCAAACGTCCGCCAGTCCTCCTATTCAGCACACTATACGAGGTGAGTTGTTGTGCGGGGTGACTCGATTTCATTGTCATGCGGACCGTCCCGAGTTAGGGAATCCATTGTGGTCAATGAGCTGGCGGCGGGTGCAAGAGAGGATGTGCACTAGCACTAGTCGAGTAGAGTGCTTGCATCTGGTGACTGGTTTTGAGAGAGTCAGCAATGGACCCATAGGCATGCAATGGTGAGGCTACAGGCAGGTTTCTAGATGTACAATGGTGGGAAGTCAAGGAACAAGAACATGTGCAGATACGAGGCTGACAATAGCTCGCTATGCACAGTTTCTGAAAGAAGCCGACGGTGCGGGCTGCGTTTGATGGTGGACACCACTACCTGGGCACGTAGGGTAGGTGAAGAAGCACGAGCAGAGGTAGGAGGCATGGCTGTTGCCTCCAACATAGTGCGGCACAAGAGGCTGCACCGGCCGAGCAATATGGGTTAATGGTGGGACGACTTCCACATGTCGTGAATTGACAGAGGGTGAGAGTGGTCTTTCACATGCTCTCTGACCAGTAGTTACTAAACTGAGTTGCTAACGAGTCACTATGAACAAGCTAGAGTGACCTAGATAGCGTCACACGGCATGGATGTGGTAATATTTTCCTTTAAGAGACTCGTTTCAACTGAGACACTTATCATGAGTTGGAGAGCGAGCATCTAAGCACCGGTGAGTGCACATCCACAATGAGCAGATGCTCAAGTGAGCATACACCTCCATTCGGGGGTCGAGCCAAGCCTCTCGGAATTAACCAAGACTGGTTTCTCACGAGTATACGGCTCGAGACCGACACGGTGGCCCTCCAAGGATCACCACGCACGATAACATACAGCTGTTCAAAACAAAGACCCGGAAGCAAAAAAACATGATGCAAGGATTGGTAGTGCAAACGTACGGACCCTACCATCTACCACATAATAACTAGATAGTCAAATGTGGACCATTCTTGTACCAGAGGGCACTCTTGGGTAGCTTGTCGATTGGTTGATAAGATAAGAGCTAGCAGCAAGGGCGTTCTTGGGCGACATCTTCGTAGGTGTAGCCATGGTCACTCAATTTGTGCTTGTGTGTGTGTGTGTGTGTGTGTGTGTGTGTGTGTGTGTGTGTGTGTGTGTGTGTGTGTGTGTGTGTGTGTGCGTGTGTGTGTGTGTGTGTGTGTGTGTGTGTATGTGTGTGTGTGTGTGTGTGTGTACTATGAGTAGTGAGACAAGAGGGAATAGAGATGTGAGTCACCAACAAGACTCCGAAAAGGGCCATGCGCTCCAGCTTGAGCACCAAAGACGCAACATATGCCTCGTTCTCACTCTCGCCATTGTATTCATGTGCTTGACGCACTTGACACTTGTCATCAATGTACACTCAGTTCTTAAAATAAATGATCCATTTGTCCCAAATCCTCAAATCATTTCTCGACCGGCATCTTATCCTTGTGAACCACCTACATTCCGCTCAGAGACAATTTTGGTATCAGAGTGCAATGGCTTTGGAGAGGCAAGTGACGCATTAATTACCTGGCGAGAACCTCGGATGAGTCCTCTTTTGTGATGTGAGTTGTTTTCGTCTCTTTGTCCAGATTACTTTGACCACTTGGTTGTGTAGATCCCCGATGTGGACCTAGCTCACACCTAAGCACTTAGAGGTCGTGGTTCGAAACACTAGTAGCTGCTAGACAGTTGTGATGGCATCCAAAGTGCTTGCTTGGATGCTCTGTGGTCTTTCTACAATTGCTAGAGTTTTCTTTGTAGATTGGGTCTTGAGTCCGATTTACATGTTTTACATTATGTGTCCACTCATCAATGCCGAACACGTACATGTAACCAGTTGTAGTGTCCGGCTTAAGATTTTGCATTTCTAGGCTTAGACGGTGTTACATTAAAATACCTATGCGCAGAGTCACGGCCAAAACAGTGCTTTTGGACGGGTATTAGGAAAAATTGACATTGTCGTATCCATCATCCGCACTGCACTGTGACACATATGTTTGATGTGTGCTCGTAAGTTGTCATTTTTCTCTACAATGCTAAGATTTTGAAGCTCATAAGACTTTTCGCATCTCCCTAGCCAAAGTCTTGTTGTTTCTAGCACATGCTTTCTTGCTAGTGAACCAGTTGACTGGATTGTGTTGCAATGACTACAGTATCAAGGCTAGGAACCTTCCTGATAGTTTCTCATGATATCGGAGCGGCAAGCAGCAACAACAAACCAAAAAGGGTGCAAGTCCTAGAAAAGAATGACGAGTCGGGAAACGGCAAAGGATGCAAGTAGATGGGGAGGCTTCCGTCCAATCAGAAAACTCTGCGCCGACCGATCACCCATTTGAGCTCCTCACATCACCATAGACNTTCACACAATTTCATCAGCAACGACATGATTCGGGAGATTTGCTTGCAGACCGAGCCGGGAGTGTTCGAAGGGAAAACCTTCCACAGAAGACTGAAGATTCATCGACTTTGCAAACCACTCCAGCTGCAAATCAGAGATCTACACGATGTAACAGTGTAGAGGACTGGCCGAATGAGAAACCACAAAGACATCCTTGGCCGAGATTTCATGTACCGGCACAATTCATAGGATGAATAGAATAGCAAAGTAGTCTACGTAAGCACTAATGGCAGAAAACACACCTGCCTCTTGTTGAGCGACCTACAACACAGCGGCGGTTATGAGAACCATCAGAGGTGGAAGTAGCAGAGGAAGCTACAAAAGCCACAAAACACCACGGGATATCTCTGGACATAGCCAAGAAACATGTGAAGCGCACAGCCCTAGCGTGGGTAGTTCATGTCGAAGAAGGGGAAGCGAAAAAAAAACTTAAGCGGCAGAAGCGACATGAATGGCCTCGACACCTGAAAAATTTGCTGTAATACCAAAGGAGTTTGCGGAGCTCATTGAGGAGTTCAAAGGGGTTTTTCCGGATGAATCACCCCAACAGCTAGTACCAGAACGCAACATCGACCATGAGATAGATCTAAAATCAGGAAAAACACCGACAATGAAGGAGACCTATCAAATGAGCGACCATGAGCTAACCAAACCCGAGAAGCAAAAGGAAGATATGCTCAAGCAGGGGTTCATTAGACCCTCCACCTTACCCTACACGACACCTGTACGTTTTGTGAAAACGAAAATCAGAGAGAGATGCAGATGTGCTTGGAATACCAAGCATTAAACGACATCACCATCAATAACCGTTATCCCCTTCCGCAAGCAGATGAACTTTTTTGATCAATGCTGAGTGGCCCAAATCTTCAGCAAAATGAACCTACGTGAGGGCTATCATCAGATCCGTGTATCGTATAAGGACGTCACGATTCTAGCATTCCGCACCACACATGAGTACTTCGAGTCATGGCGTTTGGACTCACAAACGCCCCCCCCCCAAACACTTATGGCGGCGATGAATAATGTTTTTTGCCTGAACCTCAACAAATTCAGCGTCGTGTACCTTGATGACATCCTGGTGAACAATCACACCCCGAAGGAGCACAATAGACATCTTGGAATTTTTCTCGAGATAGTACATAGAGAGAAATGTTTCAGAAAACTCTGGAAATGCAACTTCAGTTGTCGTTTGATGAGTTTTTGGGCCATATCATCGGCGTCGGACAGATCACTATGGGCCCAGAATGAGGTGGAGAGGGTCATTGATTGGCCAACGCCCACAAAGTTTCAGAATTTCCTTGTGTTTTTAGGTTTATGCAACTACTACCGTAGATCCATAAAAGACCACGCTCCAATGTGAGTGCCTCTTTTTGATCTCACTTGGAAAACTACCGAGTGGAATTGAGGGCAGAGCAAACAAGACGCATTCAATTCCTTGAGAAATGCCCTAACTTTAGTGCCGGCCTTACAATTGGTGGATCCAACTGTGGTCTACATCATGGCTATCGACGCGTCCAATCGTGCCATCGGAGCCATTCTTCTCCAAGACAACAGCGGTGGAGAACAACTGGTCACGTAAATGTCGCAAAAACTACGCGGGCCGAAACCTCGTTACGCGTTACACAAGAAAGAGGTGCTTCCAATTGTGCACATGTTCAAGACATGGGAGTGCTATCTAGAATGCCGATGATGCATTGTCCACACCGACCATTACGCACTGAGTTATCTCGAGATCAAGCCAAATCTAAGCCATTGACAAATTCAATTGATGGAGTTTCTTGTGTCTAACATTGACTACGACATTGAGTATCAGCCTGGTAAAACAAATTTAACAGATGCTCTCATACGACAACCAGTTTTGAAGGTAGAGATCAGCACGTTGCTCGTCGAACAAGGCCGTACCTCTGGAGGCTGCTCGCCAAAGGTTATGAGTAGTTTGGTTGGTTTGAAAATACCATGTTTTGGTTTAACGTCGCCTACTGGCGACGGCGAGTCACTCGCCAGGCCGTCGTTCCTCCAAACAAGGAACTGCAACGAATGCTATTGGATGAACGCCATGACACCAGTCCAGGCAGACACTTTGGCAAGTATAAGACACTCTAGAAGGTGGCAAAGTACATGTGGTGGGACAAGGTGCAGACCAATGTGACGACCTTCTTCAAATCGGGCGACACCTGTCAGAGACAAAAGTCTTGACGCACGCGACCACCTGGTCTAATTCAACAACTAACCGTTCCAACAGAACCATGGACTTTGTGATACGTCAACCTGCCACTCCCTAGGGTTAAGATGCCATCCTTGTTGTGGTGGAAAGATTTTCTAAATGTCACTTCATTCCGGTGACCACCATCGTGATCGTAGAGGGAACATCGTGGCTATTTCTCAATCAAATGGTGCAGCTGCATGAAACTTTACGTACCATCATCAACTACATGGACAGTCATTTCAGTAGCCGTTAGTCAGATTGAGCTATCAACGACGTTCCATCCTAAGACTGACGGTCAAACCGAGCACACCAATCAGACGTTTGAACAAATCCAGTGTACTTTACGTGAGCCACATGGTACGGATTAGGCTAAAAAACTGCTGACCGCCGAACTCGCATACAACCGTGCCAATTCCACAATAACTAGTAAAATACCTCATGAGGCAGGATACAACAAACTTGCAGCCACAGCGGCTGGATCGGAGAGTCAAAGTAACATCGCCACGGTCAACATTCACCGCATGGACGTCAGAAGCATCTTGGAAGAAACACGACAAACCCTTACAAAGATGCAAGCAGCTATGAAATGGGAAGCCGACCGACATCGCACAATGATATGTTCAGCACTAGCGATTGTGTCCTCCTTAGCTTTGCAAACATCAAACTCCAAGGACAGGAACTCGTGAAGCTCAATCCCTAATGGTTAGGACCATTTGAGATTGAGCGAAATGCAAACCCCCATTGTCACTCGACTTTCCCTATCCGACAGCATTGCAATCCACACTGTCTTCCACATGAACAAACTCAGGCATTTTTGAGATCTCAGAACGAACTTCCTTGGCAGAAACGCCGCACCTCCACCTCTTCTAGAAGTAGACGAGGATACAAAGAACGTGATTAAAGATATCCTTAGACATCGATGATGTGGCAAAAAAAACCTCGTATGTGGTCAAGTAGCACATCCATGACGCCAAGCACAATAGCGGGGAACCCTACAACAACATCGGAGACGTCAATAACTTGATCAACGGCTACTTTTTTCGTCACCGGCCTATGTCTGCTAGCGTGCCGGCACGATGCAGGTAAAAGGAGGGAAATGTTACATCCTCGATGTACATATTGTGATTTGCGACATTCCTGTTGACCTGTATAGTTTACTATGACCACTCGACAATGTCCATGCGTGTGCAGATCCTTGATGCGGACCCAGGTGGCGTCAGTTCATTGTCTGGTGGTGGAGCACCTACTCGATGCTGACGGATAACCGTCCCAGAGTCCACGATGCTCTCTGGGACCTTTTGTAGCCTTTTTTGTAGCATGTAGGAGATTATCGGTGGACTAGCTATGGGCGTGATTTGCATTTTTTTGCATTGTGTGTCCACTGTTTGATTTTGGATGCATGCATGTAACCAGTCCTAGCCTCAGGCTTGAGATTCTAGATGCTTAGGTTCAAACATCGTAGCGTTTTGCCTTGTCTACGCTCAGTTATGGCCAAAACTATGATTATGGGCCGGTTTTATGACAGAACTTTCACTGCCATGTGCGAGACCCGCAGTGCGCCACGGCGGGTATTCATGCTATGGACCTCTTATTATTCATTTCTCTCTGCAAATGCTATTGAAGCATTCTGACACTTTGACTTGTGTCTCCTAGCCAGACTCTTGCTCTTGTGTGTACGACGTGTGACTGTCGTCAGTGTCTGACAAAGCACTGACGCCAAGTCAGCGGCTGTGTTACTAGGAAGCTTTCACACATCTTCTCATGGTATCAGATCAGCAAGACAGTTCTCGCTGAGCTTCTCAACAGAGACGCAACAAAGCAACAGTAGTGACCATCATTGCTGTAGCCAATTCATTTGGACCTGTCGACGTCACCAAACTACCGTCGACGTAATCCGCCCAATGCGCGTGAGAGTGTAGCAACAACAGCCGCTAGCAGTAGCAGCCGCTAGCAGTAACAATGGCAAGTGGCATCCACTAGCAGCTGTTGGCATTGGCGCAAGCACTAGCAGTAGAAAGCGGCAGCTATAGCAAGCGGCAACGGGCAGCAATAGCAGCAGCAAGCAGCGAGCAGCCAGCGGCGAGCGACGAGCTGCGAGTAGCAATCAACTAGTAGTAGCAGCAAGGAACAGCATGCAGTAGCAGCAGTTGCAACATGGAAAAACAGCAGTAGCAAGCATCAGCAAAAGTAGTAGTAACGTAGTAGAGCATTAGTGTAACAGTAGGGCGTAGCAATAGCAGCACGCAATAGCAGTAGTTCACTGTAGCGCTCGACACAATAGCAACATGCAGCTGCTGCCAAAGCTGCGCAAGGAACTGCGTGGCTACTAAGGTGCAGATGTGACAGCAACAACAGTCGCGCGGACGCTACTACAAAGCTTGCATATAATCTCCGCGTGGTTGTCGCGTAGCAAATGCTCCTTGCACAGCGAGGTAACAGTCGTGAGGGCTATATAAAAAATGAATGTGCCAAAGTGAGTGTTTCTCTCTTGCAGACATCATCAGGTCCGTGTTGACGTTAGCAACCTCCTACTGATGTTAGCACTTGCCTTACTCAAATGTTTGGGTCGGAAATTCAATAAATGTTAGCGTTTCATCTCTTCAAGAAACGTTGACAGTTCTGCAATCTTACCAGTTTGACATCCCGGCACATACTAAGTGCTAACATGGCTCCGGCTGGTGACAAGGGCAAAGGACCACTAGATCCCTCTTCCTTCTCCTGCGGAGTCATGAGCCCACTTTCATAGGCTTTTGAAGACATGCAGAGTCAACAAGATGAGATGCGTCGTCTGCAACAGCAACAGACCGACGCCATCTGTACGCTCACTGAGCTTCTTCGTGGTCAATCCACAACCCTACATCAGACCTCATAGGGAGTCGTCATTGCCATACCTTCTACACAGCAGTCAGTACCTACACAGATGACAGGAGGAGGAAGCGACACGCCGCCTCTTCGTTCTAGGGACAAGGACCCTGACATGCCAGGTATGGAGGATGATGCTCACGAGATAGAGATTTGGGCACTACAGGAGCATCTCTGCCAGCTTCAGACGAGTTCTCGGCCCCCACAGACATCTGGCTCCCCTTTCCTGAAGATCCAATCCTCACCTCATCTCTACCTTGGCGACTTTCCTTGTCCCGGTGTCTTTTCGATTCCTCGTCCTTCTCAACTTGTGGTTGCTCTTCCTACGGAGCAGCAACCCAAGGACTTCCAGACATCGCCCGCATGATATGTGAGCCAGGACGGCTTTCACTAATGGGAGATTCTCTTTCAGTTTGGGCCACTTTAGAGGGGGTATGGCCCTACTATCATAGTCTGTACTAGGTTATGGATTGCGCTCAGGTTTTGACAGTGGCCAGGACGATGCGTGGACTCCTTTATGCCATGTCGTGTGAGACATTCGTGGACTTTTCTTGGGGAGGCCAACACAGGCACAGGTGTTAATCCATGTTGGGGCTGGGACCTTACATTGTCCCTACTTGCTGTAGAGACGCATGCCACTCGCGTGACTCACATTCGCGCCTTTCACTCCCTTTGTCAAGGACCTGCCGAGCCCACAACCGATAGCCAGTAACCGACTGCATACCATGCGCATGGCCCAAATCTACACGCACCTAGGGACCTCAGGAGGTACACAGCTATGGGCACTCAACACGCTTGTGATCGGAGTTTGTATTGAGAACGCAGACATCTTTTCCGGGTACAGCAACGTTGTGCTCGAGCCCTTTTCCACCTCCCTTCAGCTCATTCCTTGGGCACATCGGCTTTTCCTCCTTGTGACTTCCGCCCTTGAGGCAAATATGGCCCATCAAGAGAGTCCTCTTGCTGGAGCGGTCGTCGCATGGCCACCGACGCCCCTCTTGAGGTCCACTCCTCCATCCTCTGGCACATCCTCCTCTTCCCCTTTCACCTCGATTATTCTTGCTCAAATGCAGGTCGTGGAAAAAGCGGCACAAGGAAAGAAGGAGAAAAATAGGCGTGGTTCGAGCCAGCAGCAGTCGCAGCAGCAGCAAACACTGGGCGGTAGCACTGGGCATACTGTTCACTACTACAACTGTGGAGGCGCTCATCACTACACCGAGTGCACGTAGCCGCTTGACTGGGCACAGATCGCTTGCGGTCTTAAGGCTACACACACACAATGGTCTGCGTCAAGCAGCATAGCCTCGGGTAGTGCGGCGACTACGTTCACAACANAAAAATAGGCGTGGTTCGAGCCAGCAGCAGTCGCAGCAGCAGCAAACACTGGGCGGTAGCACTGGGCATACTGTTCACTACTACAACTGTGGAGGCGCTCATCACTACACCGAGTGCACGTAGCCGCTTGACTGGGCACAGATCGCTTGCGGTCTTAAGGCTACACACACACAATGGTCTGCGTCAAGCAGCATAGCCTCGGGTAGTGCGGCGACTATGTTCACAACAGTTCCCACATCACTTCTCATAGGTATTCTCGCATCCCTGCCGGCGAGCAGTGGCGGCCTGGACCCACGTGACCGCACCATCGCCGAGCTCTGTCACCTTCTAACACTTTGTTTTCAGGGACGTGCAAGTGTATCGTCATACCTAGGTGGTTCACAGATTGTTTGTTTGTCTGTTTTCGTAGCTCATGATGACTCGTGTGGGGGGGCACAGCTTGCATGTGTTCATGATGGGCCTGATAATACCGATTGGATTCATGAGTCTCACCTTTGTGCCCTTCGTCATAACTCCTCACATCTTGCTCAGTGCCTGTCTAAGGCCGACTCTTCCATTGCCCGTTGCACAGTGACGTCCTCCGTTCGTGATCCTTGTGGCACTTGGATCATCGATTATGGTGTCACTCACCACATGACCTGTCGTTGTAGTAACTTTCTTGTCCTCACTCTTGTTACATTCGTTTGCTCGTTTCACACAGGCTCTGGTCAGTCACTGCCGGTCAAGGGTGTTGGAGTTATGTGTTTCGATGGTACGTCTCGCCCCCATATACTTCCGAGGTGCTTTATGTGCTTGACCTTGAGCTCAGCTTGCTTTCTGTGTGTGCCTGCACACCTATGGGACTCTCTATGGAGCACACTGTGGATTCCAAAATTGTGACCTATGTTGATACTCGTACCATTGGTCTCCGTGCCTCCATTGTGCATGATCTGTATCGTGTTCCTTGGATCTCTCTTTCTCCTTGCTCCCCTTCCCCTCCCGCTTGTGTGTATGTCACTAGTGTTCTCTCTGTCGAGCACCAGCAATTGCTACATCGTCACCTATGTCACGTGGGCTCCGGCATTGTGTCAAACCTCATTCTGACATAGCCCGCACTCGGTCTTGATGTGGCCTCTCTCGAGAATCCGCCAAAGACCGATTGTCTATTTTGCGCTCAAGGTAAGATGCATCGTTGCACCTACCCTGCCTCCCATTCTCAAGCTCTTCTCCCCCTCCAGTTGGTCCACTCAGACCTTCTTCGCCCTCTCCCTGCCGAGTCTTTGTCCATTCGGGGCCGATACGTCCTAGCCGTGACTGATGACTTCACCCAAAGAGTGGGTCTACAACCTGCGCCAAAGGAGTGATGTTGCTCACGCGGTTTGCCTCCAGCTAGTGATGGCTCTGCGTCAGTCCCGCCACACGCTGCATGCTTGCCGCTCGGATCGCGGCGGTGAGTTTCTTGGCAAGATGGAAAGTTTCTTAACCGAGTGCAAGGTTTTTCACCATGTCTCCACTCCTGCTACTTGTCAGCACAACGGTGTCTGTGATCACTGGAACCGCACCATGGAGGCTGCGGTTCATGTTATGCGGTCTGACTGCGGTCTTCCGGAGTCTTTTACATTTGAAGGATTTTCCTACATGACGTGGGCCTAGAATCACCTACTGTGTATCATGTTCATGTCCGGCACGCATGTTCCTGCGTGTGAGGCTTCTCGATGGATGGGGGAGTTTGGGCCTACGAGCACCTCTCGTCAGGCTGATGTGTCCATTTGAACCCCCTCCACTTCTCAGTCTCTCGCTCTTGATGACCCAGCGACCATAGCTGTTGGCCCAGAGACCTCTCCAGCTCATCTTGTTTCTACCCTTGTTCCCTTGCACCCCACACGCACCCATGATATTGTACCTATGTCCACCAGTACTCGTACCTCTCTGCAAGATCCTGCATCTACTCCTTCTCCTGCTGCCACACTCAGCACTGTACCTCCCGTCATTTCACCAGCATCTCCTTCCAGTGCATCACATGCCCCTTTTCAACACTACTCACCAGTTGTGGCTGTGCCTGCCTCCGAATCTTAGGTGAGACCCTCGAGTCCACTCGCATCGCCACACTTGCAGTGTTGCAAGTGGTGATCCCGGCACAAAGCCCCTAGGCCTGAGTGTCTACACAAATCACACAGAGGCATATCCAGCGTGTCTTGTAGGGCACGATCTGGTCACTCGCAAGTTTTGCGTCGCTTGTGATGTCGCAGCTCACCTTGTGCTTGTCAGGCCCAGCTCTCAGGCTTGTGTACTCGCCACTTAGAGCTATCCCTTGGTGGCGCCTGATCCGGGCACACTGAGGGAAGCTCTCTCATCAGAAGATGAACACGCCCGTCGTGCTCCCTACGAGGATGAGCTTTGTGCCATCCGAGAGCACAGAGTTNATGTCGCAGCTCACCTTGTGGTTGTCAGGCCCAGCTCTCAGGCTTGTGTACTCGCCACTTAGAGCTATCCCTTGGTGGCGCCTGATCCGGGCACACTGAGGGAAGCTCTCTCATCAGAAGATGAACACGCCCGTCGTGCTCCCTACGAGGATGAGCTTTGTGCCATCCGAGAGCACAGAGTTTACCAGCTAGTCGACCTTCCACCGTGGAGGAAGGCTATTTTGGTCAAGTGGTCTTTCGTAAGAGTGTGAAGCCGAATGGCTCACTGGAACGTCACAAGGCTCGCTTGGTTGTCAAGGGTTATTTCCGGATTGAGGGGATCCATTACACTGACACCTTTGTCCCTGTCGGCCGCATGACCTCAGCTCGCTCTCTGTTTGGTGTGGTGGCTCAGCATGACTGGGAATTGTGCCAGATGGATGTGAACAATGTGTTCCTCCATGGCTCTCTAGATGAGGAGATTTATGTAGCTCAGCCACTAGGCTTTGAGGATGGTAACAAGGTCTGGCATTTGCACAAGTCCTTGTATGGACTCAAGCAGTCTCCTCGGTGCTAAAACCATGAGATTACAGGCACATCACTCGTACGAGATATGTACAAAGTGAGACAGATCCCTCTCTCTTTTTCCGATGGTCACCTAAGCGGTTCACCTTCATCCTCATCTATGTGGACGACCTTCTGCTCCCGTCTCCCTCCATGGAGGGTGTGATGGAGGCCAAGGCAATCCTCCAGACTGCCTGTAGGATGAAGGATCTTGGTCCTGCAGATATCGTGCGAGACCGTAGACATTGGACACTTCTGCTGCATCACGCCCGATACGCACGTGTTGTGGGGAAGCGCTTTAGTGATCTCCTTGGCGCAGCGCCCATGACCTCCACACCTCACACTCGACAGAGAGGATTCCCTAAAGGTAGACAATCCCACAGAGCTGGGGGAGACACTGGATGTGACCTTCTACCTTCATCTCATCAGATCTTTGATGTACCTGGCCACTACCACACGCCCCGACATCGCTTTTGCCATCAACCTCCTTGCACATTTTTTGCATACTCCACATGCTAGAGCCCTTCATGCCGTTGTGGGAATGGTGTAGTATGTGGTCTCCACACCGTACCTCGGACTTTGCTTTCGCCGGTAGTGTACGATGGTTCTTGACGGCTACATTAACAATGACTGGGCCTGGAGTCCAGATGGCCAAAGTCGCACTGACTACGCATTCCTACTCGTTGGTACTGCTATGTCCAAGCGCAGCGGCAAGCAAGGCTGCATTACACGTACCATACTACCGCAATTATTTGGAAGGAAAAAAACTATGAACATTTCCAATTCCGGTCATTTACTCCTCTTGGGTACTTCTGTATCGGTTGTACATTAGTCATCCACAGGCTTCAAATTAATCCCAGGAAAAAACCCCTACGGTGATTACTTTGAAGACTAGCAACGCCCCTCAAAGTGCGGACTTTGCGTGGACATTGATAACATCCACGCGCAGGCGGCCGTGGATTTGCTTGCTCGAGCTCAAGCAAGCACACGTGGACGCCCCAACAGACCTCCTACTTGCATTTTTCTCGTACAAGGAGATGGCCTGGCTGGGTCACTTCGAATTTCAGTGGCACTAAACTACGTTAGGGCACTTCCATAACAGTACAAAACTCAGTCCTAGTTCTTCAAAAATTAGAAACAGAATACAGCTTCACAAAAACGATTCCGAATAATTGCGGTAGTACGGTAGCTCATCGGATGTAAAGTATGTTGTTCTGGTTGTAGGGACTGGTCAGGCAGTGTGGCTGCAACGATTGTTCCACGAGTTGGGTCAGTCAGCGTCCGCCATTGTGCTTCGATGCAACAACCTGAGTGCTCTTGCTATTGTGCAGAACTCTGGTTTCTTTCATACTCGCACAAAGCACAATGTGGTTGAGAATCATTTTGTGCATGATCTGGTGGAGGGACACGTGATCTCTGTCATATGGGTCGGCACTAAAATGCAGCGTGTTGTTTTCATGACGAAGGCACGGGCTCGCAAGATGTTTCCGGTGGCCATTCGTTCTGTTCGGCTTTGCCCCTTGCCCGAAAGTGGTTGAGTGGGAGGTGTGTCTGTGTCTACGTCACAACTGTTTTCGCACTCATTGTTGCAGTCTTTTCAGTACTGCACGCGTATGGACATGCCTAGCATTAGGTCATGGGGGAGTGTTGTGATTTGTAAGGTTCCTCTTGACCTGTAGAGTTTAGTGTGACCACTGAGCGTATCTTATCTCATTCTTGGAATTGTATACATGTGCTCGAGTCACTCAAAAGTGGTCATCGAAGTACATGTACTGCTTAACACAAACTATCCATTTGTCCGGAACACCTGAATCGACTTTTGTCCTGCAATTAATCCTAGTGAACCACCTATGTATTGTGATTTGTGATGTTCCTGTCGACCTGTATAGTTTATTGTGACCACTCGGCCGTTTCCATACTCATGCAGATCCCTGATGCGGACCCTGATGGTACCGGTGCGTCATCTTGTGGCAGAATACCCGCTTGGAGCTGACCGACGACCGTTCCACAGCTCTGGACGCTACTCCGGACCTCCTGTAGGTTTTCTGTAGCACGCAAGAGTTTATCGGTGAACTGACCGTGGGCCCGATTTGCATATTTTTGCATTGTGTATCCACCATTTGATAGCGGATGCATGCATGTGACCAGTCGTAGAATTTGGCTTGTGATCTTGCACGTCTAGGTTCAGACGGTGTAGCGTTCTGACATGTCTGCGCAGAGTTCCGGCCATAACAGTGGTTTTGGGCCGGTTTTAGCACAGATCTTGCACTACCGCGTGCAACACCCGCCATGCTCCGTGGTAGGTACTTATGCCATGGACCTATCATTTTTCATCTCTCTCTGCAAATGCTATAGATACATTCTCACACTTGCCGTTGTGTGCACGACCTGTGACTGTCGTCACCGTCTGACCAAGCATTGACGCCTAGTCGGTGACTGTGTCGCTAGGAAGCTTCCACGCATCTTTGCATGGTATCAGAGCAGCAGCCACGCGGCTGCCGTAGAGCAGCCGCCCCCTGCACAACGGGGGAACAATACAAAAAAGGGGTGAAAAGAGGGGAGCTGGCGTCAGCATTTTTCTTGCTCACGTCATAAGGTCATGTTGACGTCAACAACAAACTGCTAACGTCAGCATTTTTACAGCATTTTTGGTCAGAAAAATAAAATTTGCCAGAGTTTCAACTCCTTGAGAAATGCTGATATTTGTGCAATTCGACCAAGTTGAGGTCTCGGCCCATAATGAGCAGTGACATGGCTCCGTCTGGTGATAAGGGAAAGAGGATACTAGATCCCTCTTCTTCCTCCTCAGGGGTCATGAGCCCACGCTCACACGCTATTGAGGACCTGCAAAGCCAGCTGGACGAGATGCATCGTCTATATTGGTTGCAGACTGAAGCCATCCGTACACTCACTGAGCTTGTTCAGGGTCAGTCCACGGCCCCACGAAAGACCTATGAGAGAGCTGTCGGTGTCGCACCCTCTACACAGCAGTCAGCTCCAGCACCGGAGACATGAGCTGGATACGACCCGCCACCTCTTGATCCTTGGGATGAGGATCCAGATATACCACGCATGGAGGGCGCCTCCCCTCAGCGTGAGATTTGTCTACTTCAGGAGCGTCTCCGCCAACTCCAGACGAGCTCTCGACCCTCACACACATCGAGGTTTCCCGGTATTCGATCGTTGCCTGATCTCCATCCCAGCAACATCCCTCTTCCCGGTTTCTTCCCCATCCCTTGTCCTTCTCAGCCTGTGGTTGCTCTCCCTACGGAGCGGCAACCCAAGGACTTTGAGATAGTGCCCCCACGTTATGTCAGCGAGGATGCCTTTGACTGCTGGGAGATCATTTTTCGAGGTTTGGGCCACTCCAGAAGGAGTGTGGCCCTACTACCACAGTCCGTATCAGACTACAGACCAAGCACAAGTACTCACAATGGCCAGGGCGATGCGTGGACTTCTTTATGCCATGCCGCGCAAGAACGTTGTCGACTTCCGCTCGTTCCTTGGCGGGGCCGGCACAAGTACCGGCTCTGATCCATGCAGGGGTTGGGACTTGGCATTATCCCTGCTTGCTGCAGAGATGCACGCCACCCGCGTTGCTCACATTCGTGCCTTTCATTCCCTTCGTCAGGGGCCTGCCAAGCCTGCAGCTGATTACTGGCGACGCGC
Organism: Penium margaritaceum; assembly: GCA_023375785.1. Classification (NCBI taxonomy): domain Eukaryota; kingdom Viridiplantae; phylum Streptophyta; class Zygnematophyceae; order Desmidiales; family Peniaceae; genus Penium; species Penium margaritaceum. The sequence goes on from SZWC01009566.1 coordinate 99,747, forward strand.
CATGCGCATCTACACGCACCTTGGGACCTCCGGAGGTATACAGTTAGGGGTGCTCCACACGATCATGCTCAGAGTTTGCCTTGAGCACACAAACATCGTCACGAGGTACAGCGATGACGTGCTTGAGCCTTTTTCAGCCTCACTGTACCTTCTTCCCTGGGCGCACCAGCTCTTCGTCCAGGTGCCTTCCGCCCTTGAGGCAGCCGTGGCTCATCAAGAGACTTCCCTTGATGTAGCAGTCGTCGCATCACCACCAAAGCCCCTCCTGCAGTCTCCTTCTCCATCCTCTACCACTTCCTCCTCTTCCCCTTCTACCCAGATTACACCAATCAGACACACGGTGCCGCGGTAGCAGCAAAGGGGAAGAAGGGGCGACGGAGGCATAGCTCAAGCTAGCAGCAATCACAGCAGCAACCGTCATTGGGTAGTAGCGATGGACGAGTTGTTCACTGCTACAAATATGGAGGTGCTCATCGCTACATAGAGTGCCAGCAGCCGCTGGACTGGGCACGGATTACGCGTGGGCTTCAGGCTCCGCACGCACTACGGTCTATGTCAAGCAGCACATCCTCCGGGCGCGCGTCGACCATGACCGCAGTAGTTCCCGATTCATCACCGGCGAGCAGCGGCGACCCGGACCCACGTGACTGTAACATCGCCGCGCTCCGACACCTTCTGGCGCTTCGCTTTGAGGGAGGTGCGAAGCCGGGCTTTCACAGCCGGGTGGTTCACAGACTTCCTGTCCGTTTGTTCTTGTGGCTCGGGATGACTCGTGTGGGAGGGCACAGTCGACATGGAATGCCGATGGACCTGAATTCACCGATTGGATTCATGAGTCTCACCTTTGTGCTCTTTGTTGTTCCTCCCAACCTGCTGACCAGCGTCTGTCTGAGACCGAGTGTTCCGTTGCCCGTTGTACAATGACGTCCTCCACTCGTGATTCCGGTGGCACTTGCATCATAAATTCAGGTGCCACTCATCACATGACCTGTTATCGTAGTGACTTTCTTGTTCTCGGCCCTGTTGCATCTGTTCGTTCTGTTAGTACTGGCTGTGGTCAATCCTTGCCAGTCCAAGGTGTTGGGTTTGCGTGTTTTGATGGTTCATGTGGCCCCCTGTATCTTTCCGAGGTGCTGTTTGTGCCTCACCTATAGCTAATTTTGCTTTCTGTTCGTGCCTGCACACTGATGGGAATTTCCGTGGAGCACACTACAGACTCTGTGACTGTGACTACCATTAACACTCGTAGTGTTGTTTTCCGTGCCTCTGTTGTGGATGACCTATATCGTGTCTCTTGGAGTTCTGCTCCTTGCTCCCCCTCCCCTTGAGCTCGTGTTTTTGTCACTGGCATTCTGTCTCCTACGCACTAGCAATTTCTTCATCGCCGTCTGTGTCAAATAGGCTCTGACACTGTCTCGAAGATCATTCCGAAACATTCTGTCCTCGGTCTTGATGCGGCCTCTTTCGAGAACGCGCCCAAGACCGACTGTCTCTTTTGCTCTCAGGTTAAGATACATTGTTGCACCTCCCCTGACTCCCGTTCTCGCGCATTGTGCCCTCTCAAGTTAGTCCATTCGGACCTACTTGGTCGTCTTCCCGTGTAGTCTCTGTCCGATCGGGGTCAATACGTCCCGACCCTGACCGATGATTTCACCCGTAGAGGTGGGTCTATAGCTTGCGCCAGAAGAGTGACGCTGCTCTCGCTGTTTGCCACTGGCTAGTGATGGCAAAGCGGCTGTCCCGCCACACGCTGCATACCTTCCGCTCGGTTCGTGGCTGCGAGTTTCTTGGCGAGATGGACAGCTTCTTCGNTATGAGCTCTGGTTTGGCCACCGTGCTGACCTGCACCTCGCTCGCGTCTGGGGATCCTTGGATTCTGTGTGGTACACTGAGGACCAGCAGGGGTCCTAGGTCTCACCGCGGGGTCGCTTGTGTGCCTTTGTAGGCATCTCCCCGCGGTCAAAGGCTTGGCACTTTTGGGACCCTGCTCGTCGTCTCATTCTTGAGTCCCGCGACGCGCTCTTCTTTGAGTCCCTCACCTACCGTGATGTGACATTGGTTACGTTGCTATAATCACGGGGCACGCTGGATGTGACATCCAGCGTTCCCCGTAGGGCACGATCTTGTCATTCGCAAGTTTCATGTCGCTTGTGATGCAGCAGCCGATCTTGTGGTCATCATACCTAGCACTGAGGCATGCACTCTTGCCACGCAAAGCTCTCCCTCTATGGCGCCTGACCCAAGCACAATGAGGGATGCTCTCTCATCACAGGATGCTGACACTTGGCGTGCTGCCTATGAGGATGAGCATTGCGCTATCTGAGAGCACGGAGTTTACGAACTAGTCTACCTTCCACCTGAAAGAAGGCTATTCAGGTCAAGTGGGTCTTTCACAAGAACGTGAAGCCGGATGGCTCACTAGAACGCCACAAGGCTCGCTTGGTCATCAAGGGGTACTCTCAGATTGAGGGCATCGATTACACTAACACCTTTGCCCCTGTCGGCCGCATGACCTCAACTCGAGCTCTGTTCGGTGTAGTGGCTCAGCATGACTGGGAACTGCAGTAGATGGATGTGAACAATGCATTCCTCCATGGCTCTCTCAATGAGGAGATTTACGTGGCTCAGACTCCTGGCTTTGAGGACAGTAACAAGGTCTGGCGCTTCCGCAAGTCCTTGTACGGCCTTAAGCAGTCTCCTTGGTACTGGAACCAGGAAATCACTAGTACCCTGACTCGTGCGCGATGTGTACAGAGCGGGGCAGATCCTTCTCTCTTCATCCGACGGACGCCTGAGCGGTTCACCGCCATCCTGGTTTATGTTCATGACCTTCTGATTGCGTCTCTTCACTAAAGGCCGTGAAAGAGGCCAAGGCTGTCCTCCACACTGCCTATAAGATGAAGGACCTTGGTCATGCAGTGGTCTTTCTCGGCATGGTGATCATGCAAGATCGCATATATTGTACTCTACTACTACACCAACCCCGATGTATACCTATTGTGGGGCAGAGCTTCAACGACCTCCTCAACATAGTGCCCACGGCTTCCACACCTCTCATGCCTGACGGGCAGGATGCCCTGAAAGTAGACGATCCCAAAAGCTGGGGGCGACAGTGGATTTGACCTTGTACCACCGTCTCATCAGATCTCGGATGTACCTGGCCACTACCACACGTCCTGACATCGCCTTTACCGTAAACCTCCTTGCCTAGTTTTCGCAGGCTCCACGCGCTTGAGCCCTACACGCGGATGTGCGAGTGGTGCGGTATGTGGTCTCCACACAGTACCTCGGACTCTGCTTTCGCCGGCACTGTTCAATGGTTCTTGACGGCTACACTGACAGCAACTGGGCCTGGAGCCCAAATGGACGAAGTCGCACCGGTTACGTGTTCCTGCTCGGTGGTACCATTATGTCCTAGCACAATGAGAAGCACAGTTGCATTGCACATAGCTCATCGAATGCAGTGTATGTTGCTCTGGGTGCAGGGGTTGCTGAGGCGGTATGGTTGCAGCACATGTTCCTTGAGCTGAGCTAATCAGTACCTGCCATTTGTGCTTCGTTGCGAAAACTAGAGTGCTCTTGCCATTGCGGAGAACTCTGCTGAGTTTCATGCTCGCACGAAGGTCATTGCGGTTGAGCATTACTCAGTGCGTGATGTGGTGGAGCGACACGTGATCCCCGTCATTTGGGTTGGCACTGACATGTAGCGTGCTGACTTCTTGACGAAGGCACTGGCACGCGGAAGTTCCTGGTGGCCATTTGCTTCGTTGGGCTTCGCCCCTTGCTTGAGAGTGGTTGAGTGTTCGGTGTGTCTGTGTCCGTGTTACATTTGTCGTTGCACTCGCTGTTGTACTCGTCTCAGTGCTGCACGTATATGGATATATGTACCATGGGGTCTTGGGGGAGTGTTATGATTTGTGACGTTCATGTCGACCTGTACAGTTTACTGTGACCACTCGGCCGTGTCCATAATCGTGCAGATCCCTGATGCGGACCCTCGTGGTACCGGTGCGTCATCTGGTGGCGGACTACCAGCTTGGAGCTGACCGAAGACTGTTACAGAGCTCTGGACGCTACCTGGAACCTCTTGCAGTTTTTCTGCAGCATGCAGGAGTTTGTTCGTGGACTGGCTGTGGGTCTGATTTGCATGGTTTTGCATTGTGTGTCCATCGATTTACGTCGAATGCATGCATGTGACCAGTCGTAGCGCCCAGCTTGTGATCGTGCACGTCTAGGTTCAGCCGACGTAGCGTTCTAACATGTTTGTGCACAGTTACGGCCAAAACAATGGTTTGGGGCCGGATTTAGTACAGATCTTGCACTACCGCGTGCGACACCCGCTGTGCGCCGCAGCAGATACTTATGCCATGGACCTGTCATTTTCATCTCTCCTTGAAAATTTTATTGAAGCATTCTGAAACTTTGCCTTGTGTCTCCTACCTAGACCCTTGCAGTTGTGTGCACGACCTGTGACTGTCGTCAACGTCTGACCAAGCACTGACGCCTAGTCGGCGGCTGTATTGCTTGGAAGCTTCCAAGCATATTCTCACTATGTTATTTTTTGGAATAAAACTTATTAGGGGTGGATCAGACTTATTGTTTCAAGGCCTGGATGTACGAGGGTCATGGGTGATAAGTCGGGGGTTAATCTGCATGATCAATTTACTTAGTAATCCAAAAAGAGTCGTCCGAGAGTGGTTCACGTTGAGGCCTACGAAATTCAGACGCGTCCAGTTCATCCGCATGTCCCTCCGGCAATTAAGCGGACCAACAGGCGCCACAAGAACCAAAAAATGTTTTCTTGAAAGCTGTGGTGGCCCCGATCTTGGTCTGACCGAGGTCTCGTGGAAGCTGAATCCCCAGTGTAAGCCTGGGATGGGTCGATGGTGGTGTCGGGCTGTTGCTGAGAATCCGTTCTTCCCTCTGGACCGGAGGATGGTTGGCTGGAGTTGAGGAAGCATTTCGAGACGGAGGGCGGAGAGCGAGGGGACTTTCGAGGGCGGACTTTCATCGTGCCCCCATCCGCCGTAGCCAGCGCTCGCCGCAGGCGGGCAGTGGACTAGATGTCCATCCGTAATCCTCCTCTTACTTCTCACTTTCCAGACGCTGAGGAAATGTGAAAATGTGCAAGTTCCTTTCTTGGTCCAACGAGTGGGCACTCGCCAATGATGGCCGCTGTCGGATCATCGACCATGCTTACGACCAACTGCTGGCCAGCACCAGCAGCAGCACCAGCAGCAGTGCC